>JARYGA010006075.1:0-44234 GCA_030545235.1 Helianthus tuberosus
TTGTAATATGCTAGCCATAATTATAGCATCTCTTTTATTATTAACTGTATCATATTATAGTCAAGGGTTAATTAAAATCTAAACTAAACTAAAAGGTTCAGTTAGTAATTTGTCTAATATCCAAGGGTAAAAAAAAAAAATTGAAGTAAAGGTCCATATGACTTTCTTGATATAACCGATGTGAATTAAGGAAATTAAATGAATTAATTGATTTTCGCATAAATTCTACAAATAACTTTCGAGACCCTCACCTCATTCATTCCATGCACTCCGTCTTGTATTTGCTGCTATACCACCACAAACAACCACCACGGCCGCAAACCCTCATCGGCGATCACCGCGGTAAACCGCCACCATTCCGTTTTCCACCTTCCACACATGAAGCGGAACAGTCGCAGTCATCACCTAGTCATTACCGTCGCGTCTGAAAGCCGATTCCCCACACTCTTATTCTACAGCACCGTTGGGTTTGGCCGGACACAAACCGCCGTTGTTTTTGTTCTGTTTTGATTAGGATACAAACCCCCGCAAACGGTGCAACGACTTGCTCGACTCTTCAACTTTTGTTTCGTTTAAGTAAAGCATCTAAGGATGTCGAAATTTTGGGGGATTCATTATAGTTTTGTCAATTGCGAGCTATGTTTTTAAGGTACGGATTCTGTTTTGTTTACATCTTAGTATAATCTTATTTTTCTGTTACTTTTTATGCATATTCAATCTTCTCATTTTAGTATGCTTTTATCATGTCTCGTTACTTTGTAGTACGGATTTTGTTACAGTTAGTCAATCTTCGTTGTGTATTTTGATACATTTTAGGTCTTTTGAAAATTGTTCGTTAGCTCTCTTTAAGTTGGTATTGTTTGTTTTGATTATTAGTATGTTATAGCATGTCATACCTCAGACTTGTACTCATGGTCGCATGCTCCTGTTGGTAATTAATTTTAGTTGTCTGTAAACTATATACATGACCTAAGCTTTTGTACTCTGTCACCCGAGCGTTTCTGACTTGTCGTTTGGGCGTCAACGACATGAACACTTTCCGTGACAGTGCGTAATCAAAATCACGGCGTCTCTGACTTGTGCTTGTGTAGCACCTTGGCCCCTTAGAGGCGTATGGATCGATCCTAGCTCTGTTTCTAACTTCTGTTTTCTGACTTCTGGGGGATGGAATAATGGGTGTACGCCACACTCACCATCTCATTGGTGCATAGAGTAGCTACCTGTGTACCCCTCTGTTTCTGGCTCTGGGTGCGTCGGTGTTACACGACTTATTTTGTTGATACATCTGTCGTGTAAGTTAGTATGTTTCAGTATGTGAATATGTTCTGCTTCTGATTATGTTACGATAAGTTATGTGTGCATCTGATTATACGTACTCTGATTCTGGTTCCTATTGTGTACCGGATTATGTTTGTGATATGTTCAGTATTTGATTCTGTTCTGTATTAGTTATATGTGTTTTGACTCAGTATCTGAATCGGTTCGTATCACTTCTGTCTTAGTATTGTTCGATTTGGATTCAGATGTTGTGTTATACGTTTAGTTTGTATTCGTCAGAATCTTTGTTTAGAATTTGATCCAAGGTCAGTTCTATATTTTTCATCGAATCATGTCTGTGTTTCATGTCGATTGTCCAGATCGGTTCAAGAAACCCGGTAAGGAATACATTTTTACACTTTTAAACTCAGGTTCTCTAATTTATTTTGTTTATTAAGTATAAATCTCCAAAGCTTTAAAAACAATTATCTTGATTAAATAATAACTTTTGAAATATGAAAAAAAAAGTAATAGATAGTAATTTAAATCCAAACACTTATTTAAAAATAATATTTTTGACAGTTCATTCTTTTAAACGTTATAAGATTTTAAACCGTATTTAGAAGGTTTCGGGCAATGTATTTGTTTTCGTTTTCGTATCAGTTTCCCATGTCGGTTTACAAATTATCATAAGTATTAAGTTTTGAAAACCAAGTTATTTGATTTATTCTATTTGTTAAATATAACTCTTAGTTATTTTGTCTAACTATGGTATACTACAAAGTACGATAAATTATTATATTTTCATAAGATTCAAACCTTCAATAAAAGAAGATAGTTTTGCCTCTCGTCTAAAAAAAAATATATTAGCATTATTAAAGGATGTTCAAAAACGAGTTCGTTTATAAAAAAAATGGTTTTAATCATCATGGTCAACCATGTATCAGTACTCTAAATCGGTTTTGTTTCGGGTTCGATGTCGGTTATGCATCTGAATGACTTTTGTTTCCACATCAGTTTTCGTTGCAGTTCAGATCGGTTAGTGTATCAGTTTTGTATCAGTCTTGTGTCTTCATCTATTTTAGTATTCGTGTTAGTAACCGTTTCTGTTCAGTCTCTGTTATGTTTTGTTGTGTTTTGCTTCCGCTGATATGACTTTGCTTGTACTGTTGATTTCTCCGTTACTGAGCAACTTTTGGCTCAGCCGTATTTTTCTTTTTGTGTTTGTCTTATTTGTTTTACAGGTAATCTGGGATAATCTGGGATTTCGGTGAGGAGCGTTAGGAAGTTGCTGATCAAGATTCTTTATTTTTAGAATTGTAATAAAATGTAATTAGGATCTTTATTTAATGTTATGGATTGGTTTTAGTTTTGATATCTGTAAGAGTGACACGTCAGCCCTAGCGGGGTTGGGGTGTTACAATTATGGTATCAGAGCCAAGGCTCTTTCCAGTAGAAAACTTAAAACTTAAAATAAAACCTGTGAGGTAATGGGTAGACGTTGGGTTAGGATTTCGACTTCCGATCGATGTTCTTACTCATTAGTTTGTGATCTTTGATATCCGATAGAGGCTTTTCTCATTGATTACTACCTCTATATTATGTGTCCCAACTATATCGGATAAATTATTCTATTATCATTGTGGAGGTCATGAATGACTCGAAATTTGGTGAATGACACCCTATTGGAGTGACTATGTCGTCCAACGAACTCGAGTACGCGTGATGTGGACCTTGCAACCCTACGTGCTTCAAGAGGTGTGTGGCATCGGTAATATGTATCCTCGCGAAATCAGCTCATCTACCTTAGTTATCTTCTTGTTATCCCTTAGAATATATTGTTTGACTATAATTTATTTACGGTCTCTTTGTTTGCCTTAGAATTCGGATAAGTTATCGAGGTGCATGATGGGAGGACAGTTAGGGCACTGATGTAAGGTGATTGACGATTACGGTCATGAACGTAATCGTGAATTACAGGTACATACGTGCGCTTTTGGGTCCCTATTATGTAGATTGGTGCTTATCCGAGTCCATTTACGTTCTGGTACTCCGAATTCCGATTTGTTTGATTTTGTTTTGATCGCATTTAATTTAATTTGATCTGGTCCCCGTTTACCTTGTCATGTCAGTAACTCCGTATTATCTAAATAGAGTATGATACACGTTTATGCAACTCGAAGTGAGTTTCGTATGTGTGAGGTGCCTTCATTTCATAGACAAAAGACACCTACTCTTCTTTGAGAATATATAAAAAAATATAATAAGTTGATATTACTGTCATTATCGTTACCATTATAGAGTTAAATAATATATAGACGCTTTCAATGCACATTACTAAGACATGAACTTTTATTAGTGACATTTAAATTTTATTGACTTAGAACTTAGGATGTAGAATACTAAACAAGCCAACCATTTAAATAATCAAACCTTTATTTTGAACTTTGATTTTTTTTAATTAATAGCATGTGTTAGTGTAGCATGTAGTTTTAATTACTAAAAAAAGGCGCACTATTTTAAAAAAGCGTAGTATTGGAATAGCATTACTTCAGTAGTAAAAGTAATAAATAGGGTTAATTGTAAATAAGCTATTAGTGATTTAATTAGTTTCATTATTAATTAATTAATTAAATATCTTATTACAAGGCACAAATGTGTTTTATGTTATCCCAACCTATTTGTATTTGGATGTACCGTATTTCTAATTATCTAAACAAACTATGTCGAGTTTGAATTTCGATATGATATTATTTCTCTACTATCTAAATTTAAGTTAAAAAGTTTTAACACTTAATCTTGAATCATATGATTCTATACTTCGTGAATTGAACATGAGATATTTGTACATCTTTTGTATAGTGATATAGTTAGCAATTTCGGGGACAAAATTTTTATTTAGTAGGGTAGAATTGTAATACCCGAAAAAAAAATTCGAAAACCAATAATAAATATCAATTAATTATGTCAATTTTAAACAGGGTTAATACATCATTAAACCGTAAACATGGTTAATACATCGTTTACATACCGAGCAATTTATTTAGTAAATATTAGTAAACAACATTATATATAATTGTTTATATAAACTTGTAATATGCTAGCCATAATTATAGCATCTCTTTTATTATTAACTGTATCATATTATAGTCAAGGGTTAATTAAAATCTAAACTAAACTAAAAGGTTCAGTTAGTAATTAGTCTAATATCCAAGGGTAAAAAAAAAATTGAAGTAAAGGTCCATATGACTTTCTTGATATAACCGATGTGAATTAAGGAAATTAAATGAATTAATTGATTTTCGCATAAATTCTACAAATAACTTTCGAGACCCTCACCTCATTCATTCCATGCACTCCGTCTTGTATTTGCTGCTATACCACCACAAACAACCACCACGGCCGCAAACCCTCACCGGCGATCACCGCGGTAAACCGCCACCATTCCGTTTTCCACCTTCCACCAATGAAGCGGAACAGTCGCAGCCATCACCTAGTCATTACCGTCGCGTCTGAAAGCCGATTCCCCACACTCTTATTCTACTGCACCGTTGGGTTTGGCCGGACACAAACCGCCGCTGTTTTCGTTCTGTTTTGATTACGTTACAAACCCCCGCAAACGGTGCAACGACTTGCTCGACTCTTCAACTTTTGTTTCGTTTAAGTAAAGCATCTAAGGATGTCGAAATTTTGGGGGATTCATTATAGTTTTGTCAATTGCGAGCTATGTTTTTAAGGTACGGATTCTGTTTTGTTTACATCTTAGTATAATCTTATTTTTTTGTTACTTTTGATGCATATTCAATCTTCTCATTTTAGTATGCTTTTATCATGTCTCGTTACTTTGTAGTACGGATTTTGTTACAGTTAGTCAATCTTCGTTGTGTATTTTGATACATTTTAGGTCTTTTGAAAATTGTTCGTTAGCTCTCTTTATGTTGGTATTGTTTGTTTTGATTATTAGTATGTTATAGCATGTCATACCTCAGACTTGTACTCATGGTCGCATGCTCCTGTTGGTAATTAATTTTAGTTGTCTGTAAACTATATACATGACCTAAGCTTTTGTACTCTGTCACCCGAGCGTTTCTGACTTGTCGTTTGGGCGTCAACGACATGAACACTTTCCGTGACAGTGCGTAATCAAAATCACGGCGTCTCTGACTTGTGCTTGTGTAGCACCTTGGCCCCTTAGAGGCGTATGGATCGATCCTAGCTCTGTTTCTAACTTCTGTTTTCTGACTTCTGGGGGATGGAATAATGGGTGTACGCCACACTCACCATCTCATTGGTGCATAGAGTAGCTACCTGTGTACCCCTCTGTTTCTGGCTCTGGGTGCGTCGGTGTTACACGACTTATTTTGTTGATACATCTGTCGTGTAAGTTAGTATGTTTCAGTATGTGAATATGTTCTGTTTCTGATTATGTTACGATAAGTTATGTGTGCATCTGATTATACGTACTCTGATTCTGGTTCCTATTGTGTACCGGATTATGTTTGTGATATGTTCAGTATTTGATTCTGTTCTGTATTAGTTATATGTGTTTTGACTCAGTATCAGAATCGGTTCGTATCACTTCTGTCTTAGTATTGTTCGATTTGGATTCAGATGTTGTGTTATACGTTTAGTTTGTATTCGTCAGAATCTTTGTTTAGAATTTGATCCAAGGTCAGTTCTATATTTTTCATCGAATCATGTCTGTGTTTCATGTCGATTGTCCAGATCAGTTCAAGTAACCCGGTAAGGAATACATTTTTACACTTTTAAACTCAGGTTCTCTAATTTATTTTGTTTATTAAGTATAAATCTCCAAAGCTTTAAAAACAATTATCTTGATTAAATAATAACTTTTGAAATATGAAAAAAAAGTAATAGATAGTAATTTAAATCCAAACACTTATTTAAAAATAATATTTTTGACAGTTCATTCTTTTAAACGTTATAAGATTTTAAACCGTATTTAGAAGGTTTCGGGCAATGTATTTGTTTTCGTTTTCGTATCAGTTTCCCATGTCGGTTTACAAATTATCATATGTATTAAGTTTTGAAAACCAAGTTATTTGATTTATTCTATTTGTTAAATATAACTCTTAGTTATTTTGTCTAACTATGGTATACTACGAAGTACGATAAATTATTATATTTTCATTAGATTCAAACCTTCAATAAAAGAAGATAGTTTTGCCTCTCGTCTAAAAAAATATATTAGCATTATTAAAGGATGTTCAAAAACGAGTTCGTTTATAAAAAAAATGGTTTTAATCATCATGGTCAACCATGTATCAGTTCTCTAAATCGGTTTTGTTTCGGGTTCGATGTCAGTTATGCATCTGAATGACTTTTGTTTCCACATCAGTTTCCGTTGCAGTTCAGATCGGTTAGTGTATCAGTTTTGTATCAGTTTTGTGTCTTCATCTATTTTAGTATTCATGTTAGTAACCGTTTCCGTTCAGTCTCTGTTATGTTTTGTTGTGTTTTGCTTCCGCTGATATGACTTTGCTTGTTCTGTTGATTTCTCCGTTACTGAGCAACTTTTGGCTCAGCCATATTTTTCTTTTTGTGTTTGTCTTATTTGTTTTACAGGTAATCTGGGATAATCTGGGATTTCGGTGAGGAGCGTTAGGAAGTTGCTGATCAAGATTCTTTATTTTTAGAATTGTAATAAAATGTAATTAGGATCTTTATTTAATGTTATGGATTGGTTTTAGTTTTGATATCTGTAAGAGTGACACGTCAGCCCTAGCGGGGTTGGGGTGTTACAGGTCAGGTCTTTTGCATATAAGTATGTAGTACGTGTATGTAACAACATTCATCAACACAAGTAAACACATAACATCCCATGTCATAACACAAACAAGTAATTCAACAATGTATGTAATGAGAATGTTGTGATTGAGCTTTCATAAATTAATGACCACAAATACAGTTTTACAAGTTCATCAAATGTATCATATCACAACATAAGGGACTACAGGGTCACATCATCCTTGTCCACATCGTCTATCAAACTACTATAATAAAAAGTCAAGAAAACGTGGTCCTCAAAAGGCTGTGCAAGCTGGCTCAATAGCTACACTCTCACCAAAAGTATGCTACCTGCATAAAACCAAAAACTGCTATTCTGATGGTGGAGGAGGAGGAGGTGGAGGAACGAATAGTAAACTACACAGATCCGCTAACTCCTCCTCGAGGGCATGAACGATACGCAACAGATAGCTAACCTGCTGCTCCATAGTAAGAAAACGGACATCAAAATTTGGGTATGGCAGGAGAGGAGCGGGTGGAGTCGGGAATGGTAACTGACAAGTGTAAGGTGGAAGACGCGGAATCCTCTCAAGATCCATGACTCTGCGACACAACATCTCCTGCTGGAGCTGTAAGGACAAAAGCAGATCGTCCCTCGTATATCCAGTGTAATGGAAGGGATGATATGGATCAGAAACAGGCATCGTGTTGGGCGGAAACCAGATCAGTGGCTCGCCCGATGGTGCAGAAGAAAAAGGTGCAGTATGTGTAGCAGGTGCAAACGGTGGCATGAAAGGAAAGGCTGCTGACACAGGTGGTATGTGACTGGGCTGCTGACTCGATGGACCTTCCCCTGGACGGGGAGGAGGGATATCCTGTAGGAACGTGACCAGTAAGTCAGTGCGGTTTGTGTCTAACACATGTGGGTGAAATGGGGCAATGTCAACTGGTGCATGTGTAGGTGCAGGTGGGGGAGTAACGGGTCTAACAAAAGGAGGTAAGTCGTCGTCATCCTCTATCCACCCATTGTGGGTGAATGCATATCTGGGGTCTACATGGTCAGCAAAAGGAGCATGCTCAACGGCTGCAGGTAAAGAGTCAGGTAACAGTGGTGCAACAACTGGTACATCAGCAGGTGCAGTGTCACACCCTGGCTTTGCGGAAGCGTGGTTAATTTGGTGTGACTTCTTAATACCATAGCTTAATCATAACAAGCTATATGAATAAAAACCATGCAAGATCATCCATAGATTTAAGTTTTAAAACCGAAGTAACATAACATTGTCTTAGGGACTACAACACCGTAACATAAAACATTGTTTTGAAAGACATAAACAACGACATGAATAAAATGCAGTTTAAGATTTGTGACTCGTCCAGGAAAAAGTCACATTTCCTAAACCGGGATGACCTCGGAACCCATATGCAGCGGGAAAACATAACATACCGCGCCAGATCTTTAATTCCCTGAAATACAAGTAAGTTGAAAAAAAATCAACAATAATGTTGAGCGAGTTCATGTGTAAGTGAGTAAGTAAACCTGTGTATGTATAAAAATCCTGGTATGTAGCAAATAAGGAAAAAGAGATCACCAATGGTTTGCAAGGCCATTGATATGTGTGAAGTGCAAGTAGAAAGACTCAAACCTAGCAGATTTATGCGTTGGGTACAAAGTCACCCCGAGGTCCATTCTGTGTTGGGCCTGGGGTTGGGCTCGCTACACCCAAATAGATCTACCGCTCCTGCCCCTCGGTCCTACCTTGAGGATTAATGGCCTCAAGTTTCTGCCTACCCACTCACATGATCTGAATAATAATAACCCTCCTTACGCTAACCATACCATGTAAGAATTATTCGTAATCATAGTAACATGTATTCCACCCCCGCAGTTTAGAAAACTGAAAACAGTTAAGAGAAAAGGGGGACATGAACTCACAGTGGTGCGTCTCTACCAAGTATATCTCCTGATCAAGCAGTTGTGCGACGACCTACACGTACTAAGTCTATTAGACGGACGGCCGTGCCTTAGCTTAAGGTTTAAGTTTTTGGGAAATAGTTAGACAACTATTTCGTGTTTATATTTTTGTAAATACTTGGTAATTATTCTCCTTCCCAAGGATGGGGGATTTATACATGTGCGTTCGTATTATTCTGGGATCGTTATCATTTGGTAATATTATTTTTACCCTAAAAATAATATTTGTATAGTTCACAAAATAATCATAAAAATTCACAAGTGTTGTTACTAAATATATACTAAATATATATCTTAGCAAGTTTTTATTTTGTGAAAATCCCACCTCCGATAATTAGAAATCTTGTAATAAAGTCATGGCGAAATCTATAATTCGAAAACACGTTAAAAATGTATTTCTAACACTTGTAGTGAAAATATTTCTAAGTGTTAGGTTTTTGGAAAAATTTCGCCAGAGTTTCCTCTGTAACTGGAGGTGGCCACGCTTTCAAGCGTATCATTTTCTTTTACAAATCAAACCAACAATTTTCTCATTCAATCAATAAACATTATTCAAACCATCAAACTAGTCAAAATAGATGTAAATCGCAAAAATACATGAACTTGTGGTTTTTCCAAAATATGTAGTATCTTTCCATTATTTTTAGTGGATCTTTTGTATAAATCAACCCGGTTTCGTAAAAGTCTCGTTTTTAAAGAAAATAATTTTCCACAACTTCTTGTCAACATTTACAAAAATAGTTCTTTCGTCAAAACTTTGTGTTACACAAGTGTCTACACACTTGTGTGTTTACAAAAGCACTTTTGGTTATGTAAGATCCGTCTTTAAAAGTATGTTTTCTCTTGACACGTGGTCCTTTGAAAATACCGCTTGTAGATCCGTAGATCTACTAGTTTTAAACACTATTTCGTAAGTAAAATCGTTTTTACACAAGTTCAAGTTTCTCGTGTGGTAGAGTTTCATCATTTAACCCTTGCTACACTTAAACAAGCTCTATGTCATGATCCATGATCATGACCAATCCGGGTTAAACAATGATCCGAGCTACCACAACATAGATCGGCACTAAATAATTACACAAAACAAATCCTACATGATTTACACAACAATCAAGCTTTTAACCATCATTTTTAGCATCTTTAGTAGACTTTTACATATCATTTTGTATGTTCATGAGTTTTAACCATCATATACCGTTTTAACCACTTTAAAAAAAGATCGAGAGTGTGTTTCAAGCAACTTACTACTAGCTCGAGGCTAGGGAAGATTCTAGTCGAAAAATGAGTGGGATAAAAGCAATGAGAAGAGGTCCTTCGCGTTCCGAATGCACCGAGCTCCTTTGTATGAGATCCTTAACCCTTGTGCAAGCTTGGAATGGCAAGATCAAAACTCGAAAATGGATGGGTGTGGGTGTGTGTGTTCGGCCGAGAGCTTTGTGAGGAGAGGGAGAGAGTTTTGTTGTGAGTTTGAGTGTTGGATGGTTATGATGAGCTAAGTCTTATTCTTATAGACAATTATCAAGATCATTACCCAAAGGTTTATGTGTCTTCTTGATATGGGACCAAGGTGATTAAAATAATCATATGGAGGACAAGAGGTGTCCCTCTTGGGGACGGTTTGGTTGGGGGGGGGGGGGGGTAATCCGGTTGGTTTCCAACTAAACATTAAGTATTAGTTAGATTAATTTAGTTAGTTTAGGGATTAACCCGGTTACTAGTGTGTCATGCATTATGACGGGTGTTAGGGTATTCAGGGACCCTAACTGGCTCAGAAAAAAAAACTGTGTTGATGGCAATATTTTTATGTTCCGGGTATAATCCGGTTGTTCGGTTGGATAGTGATCCGTTAAAGTGCTTAACAAAGCTTTAAAGTGTCGTTATTATTACTTTTAGTGACACAACTTATTCCCGACACTTTGGAAAGTGTCTAGTAATATTTTCCTCATGATTTGGCACTTTGTTAGTTAGCTAGATGCTGAATTATTATTTAAAGTGCTGAATTTTGTACCTAGAGTACGTTTTAGGCGCATCCGGTCACTGTAATCTCATTCCTAGTGACGCAGTTCTACAACCCTTATATTCCTACACTCACCACTAGTGTAGCAAACTATCTCAGGCTCTTACAGGCCTTAGAGGCAGTACCTGCCTGGTGCTAGTTATGACAGCACGTTTAATAGGTTATCCGTTCATTGTGCTACTGTGCTTTTGGTGCATCAAGGTTGTCACAAAGGTGCTGTAAGCAAAACATGGAGTGACAGCAAGTAAAGTATGATGCAAGTAAGTACATGTATCAGTATTCAAGTAGCAGTTTATCCACAATTTCAAGTAAGCACAGTAATTAAGCAGTAATTAATTATTAATTAAGTCGTACGGATACCTGGTTTAGTGAGGGTTGTCACATTCTCCCCCCGTTAGGAAAATTTCGTCCCGAAATTTTAATTTCTGCTTGTAGATGCAGGGTTCTTGGGAAATAGGTGGGGGTATTTCTCTTTCATCCGGTCCTCACGCTCCCAGGTGTATTCAGGACCATGTCTGGCATTCCAACGAACTTTGACGAGCTTGACACTGCTTCGGCGGGTCTTGTTTACCTTCCAATCCGTAACCTCAACAGGTTCTTCAACGAAGTGGAGCGTGTCGTCAACATGAATCTCGTCGGTGGGAATGGCAATGGTATCCTGAGTTGGACTTTTCTTCAGGTTGGATACATGAAATGTATCGTGAACTCCATTCAGCTCGGCAGGTAAGTCCAGCTTGTATGCTACTAGTCCTATTCTTTCCAAAATTCTGAAAGGGCCAATGTAACGCGGATTTAACTTCCCACGCTTTCCGAAGCGTGCCACACCCTTCCAGGGTGAAACTTTCAATAAAACCATATCTCCAACTTGGAATTCCAAGTGTTTCCGGTTTGGATCTGCATAGGCTTTCTGTCTTTCGCGAGCTGCTTCGATGCGTTTTCGAATCTGCGCAATCTTGTCTGTCGTCTCTTAGACGATTTCAGGACCAACAAGCTGCCTATCACCTGCGTCAGCCCAGCATAGGGGTGATCGACACTTGCGTCCGTAAAGAGCTTCAAATGGCGCGGCTCCAATACTGGTGTGGTAGCTGTTGTTGTATGAAAATTCGACCAATGGTAAATGCTTATCCCAGCTACCGCCCAAATCCATAACACATGCTCTCAGCATATCTTCCAAGGTCTGAATAGTCCGCTCGCTTTGACCGTCGGTTTGAGGGTGAAATGCAGTGCTCAGATTTAATTGTGAGCCAAAAGCCTCTTGGAAGGATTGCCAAATCCTTGATATGAAACGTCCATCTCTATCAGAGATGATCGAGAGAGGCACTCCATGACGTGCGACGATTTCTCTCATGTATATTTCTGCCAGCTTGCTCGTATTATCCTTCTCCTTGATTGGCAGAAAGTGTGCGGACTTTGTTAGGCGGTCAACTATCACCCAGATAGTGTCATGGCCTCTTGGCGTTCTTGGCAACTTTGTAATAAAATCCATGGAGATTTGTTCCCATTTCCATTTGGGAATCTCAGGTTGTTGCAGAAGTCCTGAAGGCTTCTGGTATTCCGCTTTCACCTTAGCACACGTTAGGCACTTGCTCACATAAACAGCAACATCACCCTTCATCCTAGGCCACCAATAGTAAGCCTTGAGATCTTGGTACATCTTATCCGCTCCTTGATGGATAGAGTATCGCGATTTGTG
The DNA here is from genome assembly GCA_030545235.1 of Helianthus tuberosus. Classification (NCBI taxonomy): domain Eukaryota; kingdom Viridiplantae; phylum Streptophyta; class Magnoliopsida; order Asterales; family Asteraceae; genus Helianthus; species Helianthus tuberosus. The sequence goes on from JARYGA010006075.1 coordinate 12,691, forward strand.
AGCTTCAGCAAAAATAACTTTCCTTAAACCACCAAACAGAGGAACCCAAATCCTTTTCTCAAAGCATAACGTTCCTTCCTCGTTGGTACTAATAGCTTCTCCATCCCACGAAGATATTCTTCTTCAAGATTTCTTACCTTGAGAGCTTCTTTCTGCGTGGCACGAATGCGCAAGGAAAGATCGGTTTGGATAATCATTTCTAAAGCCCTAACCCTTATGGGCTTGATCCTCTCTTTTCGACTTAGGGCGTCGGCAACCACATTCGCCTTCCCTGGATGATACTTTATCTCGCAATCGTAATCATTTAACAACTCAACCCATCGTCTTTGTCTCATATTCAACTCCTTCTGGTTGAATATGTGTTGTAGGCTCTTATGATCTGTAAAAATTGTACATTTCGTACCATATAGGTAGTGTCTCCAGATCTTTAAAGCAAATATCACTGCGCCTAGCTCCAAATCGTGCGTGGTATAGTTCTTCTCATGTACCTTCAATTGACGTGACGCGTAAGCAATAACCTTCTGGCGTTGCATCAACACGCAACCCAATCCTTGACGCGAGGCGTCACAGTATACCACGAAATCGTCAGTACCTTCCGGTAGTGCTAGGATTGGCGCATTGCAGAGCTTATCCTTCAACAGCTGAAACGCTTCTTCCTGTTTGATTCCCCAATCAAACTTCTTATCTTTCTGGGTGAGGAGCGTCAATGGTTGAGCGATCTTCGAAAAATCCTCAATGAACCTTCGATAGTAGCCAGCCAAACCCAAGAATTGTCGAATCTCGGTTGGCGTCTTTGGCGTTTCCCAATTCTTGATCGCTTCGATCTTGGTCGGATCCACATGGATTCCATCTCCATTTACCACATGTCCAAGAAATTGGACTTCATGTAGCCAAAATTCGCACTTTTGGCATACAGCTGTTCTTTCTTCAGCAGCTCCAAAATAGCTCTTAGATGCTGTTCGTGCTTAGCCTTTGTCCTTGAATAAATCAAGATGTCGTCGATAAACACAATCACGAACTTGTCCAAGTACGGCTTGCAAACTCTATTCATCAAATCCATAAAGACTGCAGGTGCGTTTGTCAACCCAAACGGCATAACATGGAACTCGTAGTGTCCATAACGAGTTCTGAAGGTTGTCTTCGGGATACTCTCCTCTTGTATCCTTAACTGATGGTATCCAGATCGTAAATCGATCTTTGAGTAAAAGCTTGAACCTTGCAGTTGATCAAACAGATCATCAATTCTTGGCAGAGGATATCTATTCTTGATCGTCAGCTTGTTCAGCTCCCGGTAGTCTATGCACATTCGAAAACTACCGTCCTTCTTTTTGACAAACAGGACCGGAGCTCCCCAAGGCGAGAAGCTTGGTCGGATAAATCCCTTGTCTAACAACTCTTGAAGTTGTGTCGACAATTCTTGCATCTCAGACGGGGCAAGTCTATAAGGTGCCTTAGCCACAGGCGCGGCGCCTGGGACCAAATCGATGTGAAACTCCACTTGCCTCTGAGGTGGCAGTCCAGGCAAGTCCTCCGGGAAAACTTCCGGATACTCCCTCACGACAGGGATGTCTTCGATCTTCGGTTCTGCAGCTTTCTTGTCTACAATGTGTGCCAGGAAGGCAGCACATCCCTTCTGTAGACACTTTCGCGCTTTGAGGCAGCTGATAATTCTTAACGGCGTATCACGCTTTTCGCCATGAACCACAATCGTTTCTCCATCTTCGGTCGGGATACGAACGACCTTTTCGTGACAAACGATTTCTGCCTTGTTGCTTGATAACCAATCCATTCCTACTACTACGTTAAAGCTCCCCAGCTGGACTGGTAGTAGATCCAAAGTAAACTCACGTTCTCCCAACTCGATTGCACAACCTCTGATCACTTCATTGGCTTCTACTAACTTCCCATTAGCCAATTCGATTGAATAGGGAATATCTAACTTACTAGCGGCTAAACCAAGCATATTCTTAAATTATAATGATACGAAGCTATAGTCGGCACCAGTATCAAATAAAACGGATGCATAGCGTTGGTTTACAGGGAACGTACCAGTAACGACTTTGGGGTCCTGGCGTGCTTCCCTCGCTTCGATATGGAACACTCTTCCACGGGCTTGGTTCAACTCTGGGCAGTTCCTCTTAAAGTGCCCGATATCACCACAGTTAAAGCATCCAAGTCTTTGCCCGTTTCCACCTCCATTTCCAGCTTGGTTATTCCCTTGGTTATGATTTACAGCACCCGCTTGATTCACATTGTTGCCTCGATTCCCATTACCTCCATTGTTTCCTTGCGGGCGATTTCCAATTCCACCCCGGTTGTTGTTTCTGTTTCCAAATCCTCCTTGGCCTCCCTGACCAACAGTGGCCCAACAAGAATCCTTCAAGTGGCTAGGTTTCCCACACGCTTCACATACCTTCAAACCACATCGGCCAGAATGGTGACGCTGGCAGGTGTTGCACTTGGGCTGGGTGCCCATATATCCCTTTCCTTTCTTTCCACCACCAGCTGTAACCTGAGCTGGCGCGTTTGGCTCTCCTTTCTTAACAACACCACTAGTGCCTTGTTTGAAGTTCGAGAACTTTCGTTTGTTACCTCCGGATGACTCGACGTGAGTCTCTTTCTTCTTCGTCTCGATCTCCCCAAACTTGTTCAGGCGGATAGCCTCCTCAGTGAGAGCTACGCTCAAATCGATTGCCTCAGTAATTGTTGCAGGCTTGGAGGAGGTCACCATGCTTATGATTTGAGGAGCTAATCCCCAAATGAAGCATTCAATCCGCTTGAATTCTGGAGTGACCATATAGGGTACCACATGCGACAGGTCGTGGAACCTCTGAACATATTCCGCGATCTTCGGACCTTCCATCTTCAAATGCCAGAATTCAGTTTCCAATCTTTGGATTTCAGTGCGAGAACAATACTTTTTGCGCATTAGTTCCTTCAGTTCGGTCCATGTTAGTGCGTAGGCAGCAGCTTCACCAAGTGTCTGTACTTGCAATTTCCACCAAGATAGGGCTCCATCCAGAAATAGCCCAGAAATGTAGGTGACTTGCTGGTTCGGTGCACATTTGCTCATGCGTAGAACAGATTCAGTCTTCTCGGCCCAACGAACAAAAGCGACAGCACCTCCGGTGCCATCAAAGTTGACAGGCTTGCAGTCTAGAAACTGCTTGTAGGTGCACCCTGCACATACGTTACAACATATGAATGGCATTAGCATCATTGCTAGAGATATCCAATTAGATCATGGTATGTCTTAATGACTTAGTATTACCATGAGGTGGATTGTTGTTGCCATTGTTGTTTGAGCTGCTTCCGCTGGGTCCTCCTTGCGAGGCGGCGTATTGCGCGATGGCAGCAGCGATGACTTGTTGGAGTGCTGCCTCATTGGTAGGCATCGGCGTTTGACGTCTCGGCGGCATCTTCTAAAAGATGGGTTCACGTCGGTCAGGCCAAAATAAAGCGTACGTATATAATGATAGTAATAGTACATAACATCTCATGTTATAATCATATCAATCACACAACATCCCATTTTATAAAACATAAATAATCAATCAAAACATCACATATGATGAGAATACTGCGATTGTATTGCCAAACTCGAGACCACATGGTAGAGTGTACAAGTACATAATAGTGTCATACATCATCATCGACTAAGGGCTACATCACCCCAGTCCAAAAGAATATCAAATCAGTGTCAATACATCCCATATACATGATTAACAAAAGTCAGAATCAGAATGCAGTCTCCAAAAATGCTGTGTGGTCGGAGCAATCGCCGTCTTCTCACCAAAGTCTACCCATGCTGTACTAAAGATGCCCTAAACTGATGGTGGTGGAGGAGGGGGAAAATGGGTGTAGAACAAACGTCGCAAATGGAGCCAGTCCTCCTCCATGGCTCTCTGGGTACGCAACCAAGAAGCAACCTGCTGCTCAAGTGCCAAAATGCGTGCAGCATAGTCAGGTAACACAGGTCGAGGGTGCTGCGAAGAAGCAGGGTGGGTCTGACCCTGACACTGGCACGGCGGTGGCTGAGCTCTCTCAAGCTCCTGAATGCGCTGTGTGAGTGCCTCCTGCTGGACAACAAACGACATCAGAACGTCCTCAATAGTATACCCCATATGGAAAGAATGGTAGGGGTCGGTCGATGACATAACAGAAGGTGACGTCCAGAGAAACGGCTCGCTGGCTGGATCAAAAGGTGGCACAAAGAATGGTGGTGCAGGGGGAATAGTAGATGAAGACTGTGGCATAACAGGAATATATGTCGGCACATGTCCAAAGGGACGAGCTGAGGAACCCTCTCCAGGTCGAGCTGGAGGTGTGTACTGTGCAAATGAAAAAAGAGAAATCAACGTGACGTGCATCGGTGGTATGAGGAGGAATAGGTGGAAGCTCATCATCCACAGGAATCCACCCGCACTGGGCGTGCTCATCTCGTGGGTCAATCTGTGCCTCAAAAAGTGCTCGATCAAACTGTACAGGCATAGGGTCAAGGTGAGGTGCAACAAGAGGGTCAGCAGGTATATCAGCGATAAGTGGGGGATCAACATGATCAGCAGCAATAACATGGTCACCCTCCAGTAGTGGTGCATCAGCAGGGTGATCATCAATGGGTGGGTCAGCAATCACAGGATCAATAGGTATGCCAGCATGAGCAGGGTCATGCTTAAGCACTGGGTCAGGAGCAGCTACTGGCTCAAGGGCCATGGCAGGCTCAGGATCAACGAACTCTATGTCAAAATCTGCATGATCAGCGAATGCAGGGTCAACTGGGTCTACTGGGTCAACCATAGGTTGATCCAAGTGGATGAACTCTATCTCCTGGTCCGGGTCGTATCCAAGGGGAAAAACAGGGTCTGAATCCTCATCGAGGTCATGATCGAAAGCAAATCTAGAAGCAGAGGCAGCAGATGATGCCCTGTCAGGATCTGAACCGTGTGAATAGTGCTGTGTGCTCCGAGTGTGTGACGGTGCGGAGGCCACAGACTCGAAGGAGTCTGGAGCGGGTGAGTGTGCAGGTGACTCCTCGGCTGGAGCGTCTGCGAGTAACAAAAGACCACCGTCAGCTAGAAGGGCCTCGCCCTCAACATCGTCCTCCAGGGGCTCATCATCAAACAGATCGACGTCGTCGTCAACGTCGGCGTCGAGGAGCATATCGTAAGCAGGATAAACGGCCAAAGGTATGGGAGCAGGGATCTCTACGAGTGGTAGGTACCCAGTAAAAGGACCATCAGCGGGCTCATCGACAGCGTCGGGCAGCGCAAAGGGCTGAAAGTCGTCCTCGTCTGTGCTGGTAACATCTGATGTGTGGACCTCGTGCTCCGAAGACTCTAAGTCGTCTGATACTATGGGTCTAGGGCCCGTGGTGTCTGAATCACCTGTGCCGGGCGAGTCCATGGTGTCTGTAACACAAACACAAATATGTACAAATAATCAATCATACAATCAGATAAGCACATTAGTCACCAAGTAAGCAATTAAATAATTCTCCTAGTCCCACTAGCCCCCCAGCCTCTCAGACTGCTCTTCCTAGTCCTACTAGCCAAATTCTCCCAGCCTCTCAGACTGCTCTTCCTAGTCCCACTAGCCTATTCTCCCAGCCTCTCAGACTGCTCTCCCTAGTCCCACTAGCCTATTCTCCCAGCCTCTCAGACTGCTCTCCCTAGTCCTACTAGGCAACTACCTCGGTCTCCTAGACCGAGCCTCGGTCCTCCAGACCGAGCCTCAGCCTCTCAGACTGAGCCTATAAATAATAAATAAATGTGCTCAACATTTGTTTGTAAAAAGTTTTGGATCTGGACTTGAGTGGTATGCAGTAAAAATGTTTTCGTGAGAGCCCTAGTGATCATAGTCTAGACTCGAGAAGGAATCCTAGTTCGCTATGAACCTGGCTCTGATACCAAGCTGTCACACCCTGGCTTTGCGGAAGCGTGGTTAATTTGGTGTGACTTCTTAATACCATAGCTTAATCATAACAAGCTATATGAAATAAAAACCATGCAAGATCATCCATAGATTTAAGTTTTAAAACCGAAGTAACATAACATTGTCTTAGGGACTACAACACCGTAACATAAAACATTGTTTTGAAAGACATAAACAACGACATGAATAAAATGCAGTTTAAGATTTGTGACTCGTCCAGGAAAAAGTCACATTTCCTAAACCGGGATGACCTCGGAACCCATATGCAGCGGGAAAACATAACATACCGCGCCAGATCTTTAATTCCCTGAAATACATGTAAGTTGAAAAAAATCAACAATAATGTTGAGCGAGTTCATGTGTAAGTGAGTAAGTAAACCTGTGTATGTATAAAAATCCTGGTATGTAGCAAATAAGGAAAAAGAGATCACCAATGGTTTGCAAGGCCATTGATATGTGTGAAGTGCAAGTAGAAAGACTCAAACCTAGTAGATTTATGCGTTGGGTACAAAGTCACCCCGAGGTCCATTCTGTGTTGGGCCTGGGGTTGGGCTCGCTACACCCAAATAGATCTACCGCTCCTGCCCCTCGGTCCTACCTTGAGGATTAATGGCCTCAAGTTTCTGCCTACCCACTCACATGATCTGAATAATAATAACCCTCCTTACACTAACCATACCATGTAAGAATTATTCGTAATCATAGTAACATGTATTCCACCCCCGCAGTTTAGAAAACTGAAAACAGTTAAGAGAAAAGGGGGACATGAACTCATAGTGGTGCGTCTCTACCAAGTATATCTCCTGATCAAGCAGCTGTGCGACGACCTACACGTACTAAGTCTATTAGACGGACGACCGTGCCTTAGCTTAAGGTTTAAGTTTTTGGGAAATAGTTAGACAACTATTTCGTGTTTATATTTTTGTAAATACTTGGTAATTATTCTCCTTCCCAAGGATGGGGGATTTATACATGTGCGTTCGTATTATTCTGGGATCGTTATCATTTGGTAATATTATTTTTACCCTAAAAATAATATTTGTATAGTTCACAAAATAATCATAAAAATTCACAAGTGTTGTTACTAAATATATACTAAATATATATCTTAGCAAGTTTTTATTTTGTGAAAATCCCACCTCCGATAATTAGAAATCTTGTAATAAAGTCATGGCGAAATCTATAATTCGAAAACACGTTAAAAATGTATTTCTAACACTTGTAGTGAAAATATTTCTAAGTGTTAGGTTTTTGGAAAAATTTCGCCAGAGTTTCCTCTGTAACTGGAGGTGGCCACGCTTTCAAGCGTATCATTTTCTTTTACAAATCAAACCAACAATTTTCTCTTTCAATCAATAAACATTATTCAAACCATCAAACTAGTCAAAATAGATGTAAATCGCAAAAATACATGAACTTGTGGTTTTTCCAAAATATGTAGTATCTTTCCATTATTTTTAGTGGATCTTTGGTATAAATCAACCCGGTTTCGTAAAAGTCTCGTTTTTAAAGAAAATAAATTTCCACAACTTCTTGTCAACATTTACAAAAATAGTTCTTTCGTCAAAACTTTGTGTTACACAAGTGTCTACACACTTGTGTGTTTACAAAAGCACTTTTGGTTATGTAAGATCCGTCTTTAAAAGTATGTTTTCTCTTGACACGTGGTCCTTTGAAAATACCGCTTGTAGATCCGTAGATCTACTAGTTTTAAACACTATTTCGTAAGTAAAATCGTTTTTACACAAGTTCAAGTTTCTCGTGTGGTAGAGTTTCATCATTTAACCCTTGCTACACTTAAACAAGCTCTATGTCATGATCCATGATCATGACCAATCCGGGTTAAACAATGATCCGAGCTACCACAACATAGATCGGCACTAAATAATTACACAAAACAAATCCTACATGATTTACACAACAATCAAGCTTTTAACCATCATTTTTAGCATCTTTAGTAGACTTTTACATATCATTTTGTATGTTCATGAGTTTTAACCATCATATACCGTTTTAACCACTTTAAAAAAAGATCGAGAGTGTGTTTCAAGCAACTTACTACTAGCTCGAGGCTAGGGAAGATTCTAGTCAAAAAATGAGTGGATAAAAGCAATGAGAAGAGGTCCTTCGCGTTCCGAATGCACCGAGCTCCTTTGTATGAGATCCTTAACCCTTGTGCAAGCTTGGAATGGCAAGATCAAAACTCGAAAATGGATGGGTGTGGGTGTGTGTGTTCGGCCGAGAGCTTTGTGAGGAGAGGGAGAGAGTTTTGTTGTGAGTTTGAGTGTTGGATGGTTATGATGTGCTAAGTCTTATTCTTATAGACAATTATCAAGATCATTACCCAAAGGTTTATGTGTCTTCTTGATATGGGACCAAGGTGATTAAAATAATCATATGGAGGACAAGAGGTGTCCCTCTTGGGGACGGTTTGGTTGGGGGGGGGGGGTAATCCGGTTGGTTTCCAACTAAACATTAAGTATTAGTTAGATTAATTTAGTTAGTTTAGGGATTAACCCGGTTACTAGTGTGTCATGCATTATGACGGGTGTTAGGGTATTCAGGGACCCTAACTGGCTCAGAAAAGAAAAACAGTGTTGATGGCAATATTTTTATGTTCCGGGTATAATCCGGTTGTTCGGTTGGATAGTGATCCGTTAAAGTGCTTAACAAAGCTTTAAAGTGTCGTTATTATTACTTTTAGTGACACAACTTATTCCCGACACTTTGGAAAGTGTCTAGTAATATTTTCCTCATGATTTGGCACTTTGTTAGTTAGCTAGATGCTGAATTATTATTTAAAGTGCTGAATTTTGTACCTAGAGTACGTTTTAGGCGCATCCGGTCACTGTAATCTCATTCCTAGTGACGCAGTTCTACAACCCTTATATTCCTACACTCACCACTAGTGTAGCAAACTATCTCAAGCTCTTACAGGCCTTAGAGGCAGTACCTGCCTGGTGCTAGTTATGACAGCACGTTTAATAGGTTATCCGTTCATTGTGCTACTGTGCTTTTGGTGCATCAAGGTTGTCACAAAGGTGCTGTAAGCAAAACATGGAGTGACAGCAAGTAAAGTATGATGCAAGTAAGTACATGTATCAGTATTCAAGTAGCAGTTTATCCACAATTTCAAGTAAGCACATTAATTAAGCAGTAATTAATTATTAATTAAGTCGTACGGATACCTGGTTTAGTGAGGGTTGTCACATGCAGGGTCATGCTCAGGTAGAGGATCATGAACAGGTATAGGCTCGGGTGCAATCATAGGCTCAGGGTCAGCTGGTGCAAGCTCAAGATCAGCGGGTATATCAAAGAGCTGATCGTCAGGAACGACAGGTGCCTCAAAAGGCTGATCATCGGGGACAAACTCAATCTCATACTCAGGGTCAAAGTCATGTGGAAAGAAAGGATCAAACTCATCATCAAACTCGAAGTCCTGTGGAGGTACAGGTGCGGCAGACATAGCTGTGTCAGAATCAGAATCGGTGGGATAACGCTGTAATCCCAGTGCGTATAAAGTAGTAGATGACACAAACTCGAATGAATCAGGACCAGAATGGTCAGATGAAATCTCAACGACAGGAATCTTGACAAGCGGAACAGCAATGACATCGGCGACTGGAACTCCATCATCCTGGGCACCCTCAGGGGGACCCTCAATAAAAAGATCGATGTCGTCGTCAGACATGGCATCAAGAGGCAGATCCTCGAGAGGAAATGCAGCAAGAGGAAAAGGAGCAGGGATCTGAACAAGAAGTAGATCCTCGCCAGGAAGACCATCAGCTAGCGGTATATCATTGCCAAAATCTGGTAAAGCAAATGGCTGGAAATCATCATCGTCGTCACTCGTAGTGTCAGATGTAAAAACCTCATCCTCTGGGATGATCTCATCATCCGAAACTATGGCCATGGGGTCTACTGTATCTGATACTCCACTATCAGAAGAGGATATGGTGTCTGTAACAAAACAACCACAACATATGCACATATATCAACAATCATCAAATAAGCATGTAGGCAGTAACAATGTAAGCATGTATGCATCCTAGCCTTCCCAAGACTATCCCAGCCAGCCTCTCAGACTGAACTACTTCATCTCTCAGACTAAACCTCCCAGTTTCTCAAACTGAACTACCCAGCCTCTCAGGCTGAACCTCCTAGTCTCTCAGACTGCCCCAACTAGTCTCTCAGACTACCCAGTCTCTCAGACTGCACTACCCAGCTAGTCTCTTAGACTAACTCCCTAGTCTCTTAGACTAACTCCCCAGTCTCTCAGACTGAATTATAAACAAATTCTTTGAAATGTATTTTGTGCCTTTTATTTGTAAAAATGTTTGTTTCCAGGATCTGGACATTTTGTGCATGCAATGAAAACATGTTTGTGAAAACATTTTCGTGAGAACCCTAATAATCGTAGTCTAGACTCGAGAGAGAATCCTAGTTCGCTACGATCGAAGCTCTGATACCAAGCTGTCACACCCTGACTTTTGCGGAAGCGTTGTTATTGGTGTGACTTCCTAATACCATAGCATTCAATCATAACAATGCTATATGATAAAACCATAAGATATTCATCCATAAAAATTAAGTTTGAAGATACCCGAACATACTTGTCTAAAAAGTTGACACCAACTTAAGTTACAAACCACAACATGTTCAAATGAGTTCATGAAGACTCGACAAAAGATCTTAAATAAAACCGGGTTTAGAAACATGTATCCCGTCCAGGAATAGGATACATCTTCTAAACTCTACGACCATGGATGACATCTTTTATTTATAACGCAGCTTGAAAACATGCACACACCTGCCAGATCCACTTAGTTCCCTGAAATACAAGTAATTTGAAAACATCAACAAAAGTTGAGCGAGTTCATGTGTTTTGTATATGTATGTATAAACCTTTGTAAACAGTGTAAGTATGTATGTCCCGGTATGATAGCAAACAAGGAAAAGATCACCATTGGTTTGCAAGGCCACTGATATGTGTGACGGTGTAGGAAGTCTCAAAACTAGCAAAGTTGTACCGGGCTTCCGGCTGGAAGACATAGTCACCCTATGGGCCACCCTGGTCCTCATGGGTGAGGGCTCGCTACACCCAAATAGATCTATCACTCATGCCCCTCGGTCCTTATACGAGGATTAATGGTCCCAAGTATCCGCCTACCCATTCACATGATCTATGGTTCTTTCCTAGGCTAACCGTACCAATTGTATTTGTATGTAATCCTTTTGTAACATGTATTTCACCCCCGAAGTAAATAAACAAAACAGTTTAAAGAAAAGGGGGACATGAACTCACAGTATTGTGTCTTCAGAATCGTAACCCAAATCTCTTCAGCAAACACGACTACCTACAATGTACTACTGTCTATTAGACGAACGGGTCGTGCCTTGGCTTAGAGTTTAACGTCTTTGAGTTACGTTTCTTATGTTCCCAATATTATTCCAAGTTATAATTGCTTGTTAAAATAATAATTATTTTAACTTTAAATTATATTTATAAATTTTGGGAATATTTGTTAAACAATACTTTTGTAATAATACTTCTCAAGTATTTATTTTCGTATTTCCTTACCAGGGATGGGGGTATCTCATACATGTATATTTGTATTTGTAGCTCCAAAACAATATATTTTCAAGTCTTATCTTAGAAAATATATAAACTTATTTTGTCCAAAAATAATGTATTTACCAGAAAATATATATCTTTCCCAAAGATCATATATCTTTCAAATATTCCAAGAAAATATATTTTTATTTCCCAAAAATAATATATTTTCTCCTTGTAAAAAATATGATACAACTTTGTAATATTTACAAAAATCATATTTTTATTTCTTGTACCAAAATAATATTTACCAAAAATATATTTGTAACGGTATTTTCTGGAATATTTTGTAAGTTACGTTCTTGCGTTTGATTTCACAATATTAAGTGTGTAACTTATATATTTATTCCTTTGTGATTTTTGGTATTATCTTGGATTGTAAATTTCTTGGTATTTAGTTAAGTTATATTACTTTAAATCCTAAAATAACATAACTATTACACCAAGTATACAAATAATCACACACAATGTGTTATTAATGTAAATATATATTCTAAATACATATTTATCCATTTTTATTTATAAAAACCCACCTCCAATATTTGTATTTTTGTAACAAGGTCTATGGCAAAGTTCATGTTGAAAACCATAGTTAAAACACACTTGTTAATATTTGTTAGAAAATATTTTTCTAAGTATTTATATTTCTAGAAAATTTTGCCATAGTTTCCCCTAAAAATGGAGGTGTCCATGCTATTAAAGCATATCATTTTCTTTTCAAAGATCATCATAAACAATCAACAATCAATCTACACTTATCAAGTGCTAAAACAAAGCTATCTACATAATGATCATGAACTTGAGTTTTCATAAAAACTTGTAGTAACTTGGTAGTGTGTTTAGTAGGCTTAGTTACCCCTTTAAAGTGTGTTTATTTCTTTAAAAATCTTATTCTTAAAAGGTTTAAGTGTTAACAACTTACTAGATGATTTTTCCAAAAATCATTCTTTTGAATTTTTCTTGTAAGCAAAGTGTTTTTATACCTATTTCACCACTAGAACATGATTAGTTTCTTTAAAGACTATGTTTATACAAATCTTGTGTTTTAGCTTGGTTTCTTTGGAAGAACTATTTTAGAAATCATTCACTCACAAGACTTGTATCTTGTTTAAATCATCATCTTATGAAAACAACTTTTATCATTCAAGTTCATGTAACATAAAGCATGATGATCTTGGTCTTTCACAAGATCACCACTTTAACTTACTAGATCATGTGTTTAATCATAATCTAGTAGGTTACTTATGATGTCTAGCATCACCAACACTAATAATCAATCAACAAGAAGCAAACAATCATAAATCAACAAGTATTCATATGTTTATAAGCTTATGTTAGAGATTTATGATTATGTCTTTTAATGTTCATCATGTTTAACAATGTTCATCACTTATTAACCAACTATATATGAAAGATCAAGAGATCATAAGTGTCACACCCCGACCGCGTAAAACAACAAAGCGCGACGGAAAACGTCGGGGCGTGTTGCAACAGAATTATCGTTTCATAACCATGGATACAAAAGTGTTTCATTTTATTGAATATTAAACATTAACATTGTCTTAACATAGAACAAACAAGTTACATATCGACTAATATTGTTATTATGTCACTAAGGCCTCGTCCAGATCCTATGTGACTCATGCATCCAAGTAATCATCATCAAGCATCAACCCCTGAAACATATGTGAAAACAAAGTCAGCAAAGAAATGATGGCGAGTACATAGGTTTTATAGGAGTGTCGGATTCATGGCTATTTTAAATGTTGCAATACTTTATTAAAAACCTTGCTTTGAAAAGAGTATTATATTGCAACTAAATTAACCAACTCAAATCAAGATGGTTATGGTTTAGAAATCCTTGTAGCCATGATTCTTAACCCAAAAACATTTGTTTTAGTAAGGCAAATTGTAAAACATCTCGTAATAACTTGTAAATAAAACTCGTATATTGCTTCGAAAACATCGTTGTGTGACATCGTTTCACTATCGTTTACCCAAGTGAACTAAATAACGCCATGGCATGTAATATGTTGAAAACACTTATATATAAGAAGTACCAACGGCGTATCTACCATGTTTTCACCACATTACACCCGTCTCGTTATCTAAACACTAACCAAAAACCAATCGTTTACCCAAATCATTTAACATCGTTTCCAAATCGTTTCCAAATCGTATACAAATCGTTTACTCGTTCAAATCGTCCCAAAATCGTTTACTCGTTTAAATCGTCCAAATTATCCTCGTTTTAATTGTGAAAACTTATATATGGTCGTCTCGTTAATAACATTCAAACCTTCATGACTCGTTCATCGTCCCAATCGTTCTCGTATTAACAAACCATCAAAGGGTAAGTTAACAATCATCAGATTCAGTCGTTACCCACAACACCCACACATAACCATGGGTATAGTGAAATAACGGGATTTGTCGGATCCTATGGTACCATAACCTAATACTGGTCGGTTTGGCCAAAACTAATGGATATTATTCGTTATGTAAATACAACCAACAAGTTTGTTTACTATATCAAAATCGTTATTAATTTAATATAAACCATTTTAATCGTTTTTGAAACCATTGTTATAATATCGAAAATCGTTTTAAAAACCATCGTTAAAACCTTGAAAACATTTAGCACATATGAATCACCCCAAAACAATTGAAAACAGTAAAATAGGGGAACTATGTACTCACTTGTAGTACAAGGTAACCTCAATCAATAGTACTTCAACAAACTCGAGTAAACCAGAGAATTCAAGCAGCACCTAGTAATCGAACCACTAGTCAAACAAGAGACGCCTAAATCGGAAGATCGGACAGAATGAGGTCTTGTAAACCAAATGAGTGTTGGAACTCATGTGATATGGTTTAACAAAGTCTACATTCTAAATCGGAACCAAACCTAAGTGCTTTCGACCCATCGTGACCCATTAAGGTAGCTTACGCTACTTTAACGCGTCGTGTGCGCAAAAGCGCATTCGAGACGTCTAACTAGTCCTATGACAAGTGTTATATGCCTAGACATGTTACATAATTAGTTATGTGACAAAATTTAGGTTACATAAGCTTAATTACCAATTATACATGAAAAGGGTATTCTGGTAATTTACCTAAGGCATATAAACTACTTATCATACAACTACCTAAACTAGGTGACCATAAGGTATAACCTCGGAAGGTTTTTCCCTATACTACATGGTCACTAAACATGTTTGGTCGGATCCTAATGATCGACCAAACGGGTCGTGTTCGAAAGTCTAAGCGGGTGTTTAGTCCGCTTGACTTACGCCTCTACACAAGCACTAAACTAAAAAGTGACGAGCTAAGCATGTTAAAACATGCTTAACTAAGTTAGAAAACAAGTTTGGTATCAAAACAAACGGTTTTGATACCTAAGAGTAGTTTGGTTACAAAATACGCAAGAATACGCATTTTGGCCGAAACTACGACTCGTCACTGAGCCTAGATAACGTGGTAATCAGTAGGTATAGTCACTAGGGACTATAACCATCGTGATTACGCTCACGTTATGAAGTTCAAACGAACTTCACGTTGACCATAAACTGGTCAATGCAGAAAGTCAAACATAGTTTGACTTTCGGACTTGAAAAGCGATAAAAGAACGAAGGAACACTTACAAAGGGTCCCCGCAAGCTAATCTTGATCCAAGTAGCTCAGGTATGAAGCAATGGCTTCAACTTAGAGTTTTTTAGATCAGATTTGTGGGTTTTGCAAGAGAATGGGTTGGGTAGGGTATTTATAGTAAATGGACAACTGTTAGGATCGTTTCTTGAAAACCGGGCTTCAATCTCACCCCTACACTTGTTGAAATTTCCATGGAACACCATAATGGCCCCTCATTATCAGGAAGAGGCAAGTGCAATTGGGTTTTGGAGGGTGTGACAGCTGGAAACAGGCTGTTTAGAAGTTTCTGAGCAACTGGGAGGTCCTTACAGACCGTAAGGGTGAGGGCTTATGGTCCGTAAGCCATCAACTTTGTTGAATTGATGGTTTTGGTCCCTGCAGCTCCAAACTTGGTTTTCGATGCATTTTTGACACGTTTAAGCCCCGTTAACCTCATTTCAAAGCTCTAAAATGAAGTTAAAGTATAGGGAGCTTAGAATGTGCTAAAAAATACCTCAGATGTCGGTTCGTTTGGCCGTACGGTTGCGTTGTTTGGTTAATTACGACGGAAGTCGTAACGAACGCAAAAACGGTCCAAATTGCGCGACGAATGGTATTTTCTCATGCCAAACACTAAAATAAAATATTTTAATGCTTACATAAATTTTTGGATGTCCGGATGTACTCAGAACGTAAGATATGCGCGAAAGTGCAAACTTATGCACTTTTTGATGCTTTTAGTCCCTGAATGACCATAAAGTTTATTTTAGCATACCGAACCCCTCAAAGCCTATTTCTAAGCTATGTAAAGGTTATTTAGGGTATTTTTAACTTATGGTCATGTTCCGGAATGTTCGTTACAGTTCAAATCGGAATAGTTTCACAGTTTGACACAAATAGTCCCTGCGATCGAACAAAGTTGATTTCGACACACCAAACCATTCAAAACTTATTTCTAAGTTATGTGGAGGTTATTTAAGGTATGTTAAGCCTATGTCACTATTCCGGAGTGTTTGTCGCGTTATACTGACTGCGTTTACGCACAGTTTGCGTATAACCTTCCAGAACGTGATTTAAAGCTTGTAATCGGAATCGAATCGGATTGCAAAATCACCAAACATAATTGCACACATAATAACATCAAAACACATATAATAACACCAAAGCACATTGTTTTATTAATAATAATCATTGTTTTACATCGTACATCGGTTACAGCGAACTTTAGTTATTAATAAAACAATGTGTTCTGTAGGGGAGATTTCTCCTAGAGGAAGCTTGTGAGAACAAATGCGGAAATTTCGCCTTCATCTGGTCCTCACGTTCCCAAGTAAACTCTGGGCCACGTTTGGATTCCCAGCAAACTTTAACCAAATGAATCCGTTTGTTCTTCAACTGTTTGTATGTACGTTCCACTATCTCCACAGGTTTCTCGACAAAGTGCATTGTTTCATCAATTTGGATCTCATCGAGAGGAATGTGAAGATTAGCGTCAGCTAAACACTTTCACAAATTGGACACGTGAAAAGTCGGGTGAACATTTCCAAGCTCTGGAGGTAGCTCTAGACGATAGGCAACCTTTCCAATTCTTTCCACAATCTTAAATGGTCCCACATATCGAGGTGCAAGTTTTCCTTTCTTTCCAAATCTCACGACTCCCTTCCAAGGTGAAACCTTGAGTAGGACACGATCTCCGACTTGAAATTCTAAGGGCTTGCGTCCCAAATCCGCATATCTCTTTTGACGGTTTCGAGCTGTCACAAGATTATCGCGGATTTTCTTGATTTTGTCTGTTGTTTCCAGAACGAGCTCAGGTCCAGTACGCTGAGCTTCACCGGTCTCGTTCCAACAGACAGGTGAACGACATTTTCGACCGTAGAGAGCTTCGAATGGTGCCATATTAATGCTAGTATGATAACTATTGTTGTAAGAGAACTCGATCAGTGGAAGATGAGAATCCCAATTACCACCAAAGTCTATCACGCATGCCCTAAGCATATCCTCCAAAGTTTGAATCGTTCTCTCAGATTGTCCATCTGTTCGGGGATGATAAGCAGTGCTTAGATTTAGTTGGGTTCCCAAAGCAGATTGCATGGCCTTCCAGAAATGAGATGAAAATCGAGCATCACGATCTGAGATGATATCCAAGGGCACACCATGGCGTGTCACAATCTCATCAACATAAATCTTTGCAAGTTTATCAGCAGATAGATCCTCGTGAATCGGAATGAAATGAGCTGATTTCGTTAATCGATCGACAATAACCCAGATAGCATCATGACCTTTAGACGTACGCGATAACTTAGTGATGAGATCCATCACAATGTTCTCCCACTTGCAAACCGGTATCTCTGGTTGTACAAGCAAGCCAGAAGGTCGTTGATGTTCGGCCTTGACTTTGAGACAAGTTAGGCATTTCGATACATACAAGGCAACATTGTGACACCTGTGTCACTTCAACCATCAAACAAATGCCAAACCAATTAAATATTGTGTTTCATACTTTGGATTTGTAAAAATATGTGTATCAATTGCACATATCAAATTTTGTTCGATTTCAAGCTTTAAATCACTTTCTGGAAGGTTATACGCGCACTGATGCGTAAATATAACCAGTTTAATGCAAAGAACACTCCAGAATAGTGAAATAAGCTTAACATACCTTAAATAACCTTTACGTAACTTAGAAATAAGTTTCGAAGGCTTTGGTATGGCAAAATCAAGTTAAATCGCTTACAGGGACTAAATTTGACAAACTGTGAAAGTATGCCAATTTGAACTGTAACAGACATTCCGGAACATGACCATAAGTTAAACATACCATAAATATCCTTTACATAGCTTAGAAATAGGCTTTGAGGGGTTCGGTGTGCTAAATTAAACTTTTGGGTCATTCAGGGACTAAAAGCGTCAAAAATTGCACAAGTTTGCACTTTCGCACATAACTTACGTTCTGAATACATCCGGACATCCAAAAATTTATGTAAGCACTAAAATATTTTATTTTAGTGTTTGGCATAAGAAAAATCCATTCGTCACGCAATTTGGATCGTTTTTCGCGCTTATGCGCATTCCGTCGTAATTAAGCGAACATCGCAACCGTACGGCCAAACGAACCGACATCCGAGATGTTTTTTTTTTTTTTTGGGTAAAGGGTTTACCCCGGTGATTTTATAAAATACCAATATAAACAAGTAGGAAGCTGAAATACTTCCTAGTTCTCTTAGAGGCATACCACTAAGAGTGCAACAAAGACAAAACAAAACAACCAATTACATCAAAAAGTAAACATAAATTGGTCTTCACTCTTCGTTTAAGAAATCTTCTTTATCCATCTTCCACTCCTCCAAAAACCACGTAACATTAGAAGTTTGCTTGTACTTGAAGGAGATTAATTTTTCTCTCACAGTGCTGATAATACCATCAGCAATTTGTTCCGGGGGTCTCAACCTGTTGCTGAAAAATCTCATGTTTCTTTCACTCCAAATAGCATAAGCTGCTGCTGCCACTACCAATCTACTAGCAACCGCATAGACCGATTTCGAACTAGCTGTAGAAACAAGCCTGGCAAGAATATCCTCCCATGCTTCAGTAACCGAATCCATGCCAATTTTACTCCTCACTTTGCCCCACACTAATTTCGAGTAAGAACAATCGAAAAACAAGTGGTCATGAGTTTCTAAATCTGCATAACATAAAAGGCAACACATCTGATTCATTGAGCCCGTGACTGTATGGTTCCATCGTAAAATCCTGTCCTGGGTCCAGAGTTTCTTTTTTAAAATGAGCCAACACACGAATGCATGTTTAGGAATATTGAATTTCGACCAGATAACTGACGACCAAACCGTTCGCTGGTCACGAACTCTGATCGTTTCCCATACCCCCTTAGATGAAAAGGGGACTAGCTTGCCATTCATATCCATCCATAAGACTTTATCTTGCATAGTATTCAAGTTAAGAGGCCGGAGTTGAAATAAAATTGGGTACTCGTCCCTCCAAGCTTCAGGCCATACCCACCTGCCATTACTAATAGCATCCGCAACACGAGACTTGATATTAAAACCATATCGAGCCATTTGACGCGGCGTTATCACATTTCGCAAAGGACACTCAGACGACCATTTATCGAACCAAAGGTACGTGCTAAGACCATTACCAACCTTACTCCAGAAGTGATCCCGAAATATATCTCTACACTTCATTAATCTTTTCCATCCCCATGACGCATTGGCTTGAACTGGAATATCCCAAACACTTCTGCCACGAAGCCTATATAATTCGATCCAGGTGGTCCACAAGGACTTCCTCTCGGACAAAATGCTGAAGATGTGATAAGCCATTAAAGACTTATTCACGTCCGATATCCGACGAATGCCCAAACCCCCTTCCACTTTTGGAAGACAAACATCCTTCCATGCCACTTTAGCTCTACCCTTCGACCCCGTATCATATCCCCACAAAAACCATTTCATTTTACACTCCAGCTCTTTGATGATGCTTACCGGCAAGATAAATACGGAAGCCCAATATACATGGATTGAAGAGAGCACAGAAATAACCAGCTGGAGCCTACCTGCAAAGGAGAGAAATATGTTTTTCCAGTCATTAATTCGTTTAGAAACCCGCTCTACTGTCACACCCTGGCTTTGCGGAAGCGTGGGTAATTTTGGTGTGACTTCTTAATACCATAGCTTAACCATAACAAGCTATATGAATTTAAAACCATGCAAGTCATCCATTAAGTTTTGAAAACAAAATACAGTACCATTGTTTTAACCAACAACCATAACCTTGTTCAACAACATTACAAACTAAAACATAACATAAACGTGGTTTAAGGACTGTGTCTTGTCCAGGAAAGAGACACATCCCCTAAACCCTGATGACTCCATGACAAGTGCAGCGGAAAACGTTCCATACCGTGCCAGATCCGTTTAATTTCCTGAAATACATGTGAGTTGAAAAATCAACAATAATGTTGAGCGAGTTCATGTGTAAGTGAGTATGTAAAAACACTTGTGAGTATAAAAATAGTTGTGGTATGTAGCAGTGTAAGAGGACTTGTGATCACCAATGGTTTGCAAGGCCACTGACATATGTGAAGTGCAAATAGGGAGACTCAAACCTAGCAGATTTCGCCACGGCAAAGTATGTGGACAAAGTCACCCCACGGTCCGTTTCTAGTTTGGCCGGGGGCTGGGCTCGCTACACCCAGATAGATCTACCGCTCCTGTCCCTCGGTCCCTCCATGAGGACTAATGGCCCCATGTTGTCCTATCCACTCACATGATCGTATAACACCTCCTTACGTTAAACATACCGTTGTAAAGTACTCGTAAATCATAGTAACATGTATTTCACCCCCGCGGTTAAGTAAACTGAAAACAGTTAGAGAAAAGGGGGACATGAACTCACAGTGAATGCGCGTCTCTACCAAGTGTCTCCAATACAGTAAGCTGTGCAACGACCTACAAGTGCTAATTCTATTAGACGGACGGCCGTGCTTTAGCTTTATAGTTTAAGTCTTTGGGGAAATAGTTAGACAACTATTTCGTGTTTATGTTCCGTATACACTTGGTAGTTATACTTCTTCCCAAGGATGGGGGATACAATACATGTGCGTAAGTTACGTTTTATCAATCTTGTGGTAATGTAATTACCGGTGTAACTTATATGTTGGTGGAAGCGTTCGTAAAGTTTTGGAATCATAACGCTTGTAAATATTATTTTTACTCTAAAATAATATTTATGTATTTTCACAAAATAATCATAAACAGTGTTGTGACAAATATATTTATCACGTTAATCTTTGTGAAAATCCCACCTCCGAATATTTAGTAAAATATAGTGCTGGCGAAATTTATGTTTTGAAAATATGTCCAAAGATAGTTCTAACACTTGTTGTGTAAAAAGTCTAAGTGTTAGGTTTTTAGGAAAATTTCGCCAGAGTTTCCTCTGTACTGGAGGTGGCCACGCTTTCAAGCGTATCATTTTCTTTTAACAAATCAATTCAACAATCTTCTTTATTCAATCAAACAATTTCCGACACATCAAACTAGTCGACAAGTATGTAAATCGCATAATCGCATGAACTTGCAGTTTTTCCGAATCTAAAGTGTAAATCCCCTTTATATATGTAGATCTTTATATAAAGTAGCTTTAATTTCATAAAAACCTCGTGTTTAGAGAAATCCGTCTTTACAACTTCTAGAAACAAGTGACAAATCTACTTCTTTGTCGGGTCTTTTTGTTTCACAAGTGTTTCCACACTTGTGGTTTATAAAACCATATTTATTAGTGTAAGATCCTTTCTTTAAAATACACGGTTTCTTAAATGTGTGGTTCTTTGAAGATACCACTTGCGGATACGTAGATCCGCCAGTTTTAAACACCATTGTACCGGTTAAATCACTTTTACACAAGTAAAATATTTCTACACAAGTTCATGTATCTTGTGTGGTAGAGTTTCGCCTTTAACCCTTGTATTTAGTCAAAAACGAGCTTATGTGAAGACACATGATCTTACCAAGTCGGGTTAAACGGAGATCCGAGCTACCACATCATAGATCGGGTCTAGATAAACACAAATTCCAAATACTACAACTTTTACACAAGTTGTAAGCTATTAACCACCACTTTTATAGTTTTTACTAGACTTTTACGCATCAAAATGTATGTTAATGATATTTAACCGACGATATTCCTTTTAACCACTTTAGATATGTGTAAAAACGAGTTTTAAAGGTTATACCTCTAGCTCAAGGCTAGGGAAGATCTTTGACGAAAAAGAGGTGGATAAAAGCTAACGGTAGAGGTCCTTCGCGTTCCGCTTGCACCCAAGCTTCTAATATGCGATCCTTAATGCGTGTATGATCTTGAAATGGAATGACCAAGGGCCGAAAGTGGGTGTAAGGGGGCTGGGGTGTTCGGCCGAGAGCTAGGTAGAGGGAAAGAGAGTGAGTTTGTTGGTGTTGGGTGATGAAGATTATGTGTAGGTTAACTCAAGTACTTATAGAAAGTTTAGTCATGTTTGTCCAATGGAAAATATGTTCACTAGATATTTAGCAATGATAATTAAAATAATCCATCTTGTACTTGTGTGTCCCCTTGGTTGGGGCCGATTGTAATGGGGGGGGGGGGTCTTGGTTCGGTTTCAAGTAGATTAGTTAGAGCTTAGTTAGGTTAACTAAGTTAGTTTAGGTGTTTAACTTAGTTAGTAATATGTTACACGTTATGGCGGGTGTTAGGGTAATCAGGGACCCTAACTGGCTCAGAAAAAATATAAATAGTGAAAATAGTAATATTTTCATGTTCCGGGTAAAGTCCGGGTGTCCGGTTGGATAGTAATCCGTTAAAGTGTTACAAAAGCTTTAAAGTGTCGTTATTAACATTTTTAGTGACACAATTTGTTTTCCCGACACTTTAGAAAGTGTCTAGTGTTATTTTCTCATGTTCTGGCACTTTGCTAGTCAGCTAGAAGCTGGATTAATTATTAAAGTGCTGTGTTTGGTACTTAAAGTACGTTTTTGGCACATCCGAATCAGTGTATCCTATCCCTAGAGACGCGGTACCACAACCCTTATATCCCTACACTCACTACCAGTGTAGCCAAAATATTTGAGGCTCTTAACAGGCCTTAGAGGCAGTGTCTGCCTGATGCTGGTTATATCAGCATGTTCACTGTGTATCCGTTTAGTGCTACTGTGCTTTTTGTGCATCATGTTTGTCACTAAGGTGCCGTATGTAAATAATGTAGTGACAGCATATAAAGTATGATGCAAGTAAGTGCATGTATCAGTATGCAGGTAGCAGTTTATCAGCTAGTTTCAGCAAGCACAGTAATTAAGCAGTAATTATTCATTAATTAAGTTGTACGGATACCTGGTTTAGTGCGGGTTGTCACATTCTCCCCCCGTTAAATAAATTTCGTCCCGAAATTTAAGTTCTGCTTGTAGATGCAGAGTTCTTAGGAAATAAGTGGGGGTATTTCTCTTTCATCCAGTCCTCACGTTCCCAGGTAAATTCAGGACCATGTCTGGCATTCCAACGAACCTTGACGAGTTTGACACTGCTCCGGCGGGTCTTGTTAACTTTCCAATCCGTGACCTCAACAGGTTCTTCAACGAAGTGGAGCGTGTCGTCAATATGAATCTCGTCGATGGGAATGGCAACGTCAATTTGAGTTGGACTTTTCTTTAGGTTGGATACATGAAATGTATCGTGAACACCATTCAGTTCAGCAGGTAGGTCCAACTTGTATGCTACAGTTCCAATTCTTTCCAGAATTCTGAAAGGACCAATGTAGCGCGGATTTAACTTCCCACGCTTACCAAAGCGTGCTACCCCCTTCCAGGGTGAAACCTTTAATAACACCATTTCTCCGACTTGGAAGTCCACATGCTTCCGGTTTGGATCCGCGTAGGCCTTTTGTCTGTGGCGAGCGGCTTCGATGCGTTTAAGTATTTGCGCAATCTTGTCTGTCGTCTCTTGGACGATCTCGGGACCAGCAAGCTGCCTATCACCGGCGTCAGACCAACAGAGTGGTGATCGGCACTTGCGTCCGTATAGGGCCTCAAATGGCACGACACCAATACTGGTGTGGTAGCTGTTGTTGTATGAAAATTCGACCAAAGGTAAGTGTTTATCCCAGCTACCGCCCAAATCCATAACACATGCCCTCAGCATGTCTTCCAAAGTTTGTATCGTTCGCTCACTCTGGCCGTCTGTTTGCAGATGGAACGCAGTGCTCAGATTCAATTGTGAGCCAAAAGATTCTTGGAAGGATTGCCATATCCTTGATACAAACCTTCCGTCTCTATCAGAGATGATCGAGAGAGGTACTCCATGACGTGCTATGATCTCTCTCAAGTAAATTTCCGCAAGTTTGCTAGTACTGTCTTTCTCCTTGATTGGCAGAAAGTGTGCGGATTTTGTTAGGCGGTCAACAATCACCCAAATCATATCATGGCCTCTTGGCGTTCTTGGCAGTTTTGTAACAAAATCCATTGAGATTTGTTCCCATTTCCACTTGGGAATCTCAGGTTGTTGCAGAAGTCCCGAAGGCTTCTGGTATTCCGCCTTGACCTTAGCGCACGTTAAACATTTGCTCACGTAAACAGCAACGTCGCCTTTCATCCTAGGCCACCAATAGTAATTTTTGAGATCCTGGTACATTTTATCCGATCCAGGGTGGATAGAGTACCGTGACTTGTGCGCTTCGTTAAAAATAACTTCCCTTAATCCACCAAACAGAGGAACCCAAATCCTTTTCTCAAAACATAACGTTCCTTCCTCGTTTGGTACCAAAAGCTTCTCCATTCCACGGAGATATTCTTCCTCAAGGTTTCCCTCCTTGAGAGCTTCCTTTTGTGCAGCACGAATGCGTAAGGAAAGATCGGTTCGTATAATCATTTCCAAAGCTCTAACCCTTATGGGCTTGATTCTTTCTTTACGACTTAGGGCATCGGCGACTACATTCGCCTTCCCTGGGTGATACTTTATCTCGCAGTCGTAATCGTTCAATAATTCAACCCATCATCTTTGCCTCATATTTAACTCCATCTGGTTAAATATATGTTGTAGGCTCTTGTGATCTGTGAAAATTGTGCATTTCGTACCATACAGGTAGTGTCTCCAGATCTTTAAAGCGAAAACCACTGCGCCAAGCTCTAAATCGTGGGTGGTATAGTTCTTTTCGTGCACTTTCAGTTGGCGTGATGCGTAAGCAATGACCTTTTGGCGTTGCATCAACACACAACCCAATCCCTGACGCGATGCGTCGCAGTATACCACAAAATCGTTGGTACCTTCCGGTAGAGCTAATATTGGCGCGTTGCAGAGCTTATCTTTCAATACCTGAAATGCTTCATCCTGTTTGATTCCCCAATCAAACATCTTATCCTTCTGTGTGAGGAGCGTCAATGGTTGAGCGATTTTTGAAAAATCCTCGATGAACCTTCGATAGTAACCAGCCAAGCCCAAGAATTGTCGAATCTCGGTTGGCGTTGTAGGCGTTTCCCAATTCTTGATTGCCTCGATCTTTGTGGGATCAACATGAATTCCATCCCCATTAACCACATGTCCAAGAAACTGGACTTCGCGTAGCCAAAACTCGCACTTGGAGAATTTGGCGTACAGTTGTTCTTTCTTTAGCAGCTCCAATATGGTTCTAAGATGTTGTTCGTGTTCAGCCTTCGTCTTTGAGTAAATTAGGATGTCGTCGATGAATACAATCACGAACTTGTCTAAGTATGGCTTGCAAACCCTATTCATCAAGTCCATAAAGACTGCAGGTGCGTTTGTCAAACCAAATGGCATAACGAGGAACTCGTAGTGTCCATAACGAGTTCGGAAGGCTGTTTTCGGGATACTTTCCTCCTGTATCCTTAGTTGATGGTATCCAGATCGAATATCGATCTTAGAGTAACAGCTTGAACCTTGAAGTTGGTCGAACAGATCATCGATTCTAGGCAGAGGATACCTGTTCTTGATCGTCAGCTTGTTCAATTCTCTGTAGTCAATACACATGCGGAAACTTTCGTCCTTCTTCTTGACAAACAAGACCGGAGCTCCCCAAGGCGAGAAGCTTGGTCGGATAAAACCCTTGTCTAACAACTCTTGAAGTTGCGTCGACAATTCCTGCATCTCAGATGGAGCAAGTCTGTAAGGTGCCTTAGCCACAGGTGCGGCGCCTGGAACTAAGTCGATGTGAAACTCCACTTGCCTCTGAGGTGGCAGTCCGGGTAAGTCTTCCGGGAAGACTTCTGGATACTCCCTTACGACAGGGATGTCTTCGATTCTAGGCTCGGCAACCTTCTTGTCCACGATGTGTGCCAGAAAAGCAACACATCCTTTCTGTAAACATTTCCTTGCTTTCAAGCAGCTGATAAATCTTAGCGGTGTGTCACGCTTCTCTCCGTGAACCACAATTGTCTCACCATCATCAGTTGGGATACGAACAACTTTCTCGTGACATACTATCTCAGCCTTGTTTCCGGATAACCAATCCATTCCTACCACCACGTCGAAGCTTCCCAATTCGACTGGTAGTAGATCCAAAGTAAACTCACGTTCTCCCAATTCTATAGCACAGCCTCTGATTACTTCGTCGGCTTCAACTAACTTTCCATTAGCTAATTCGATCGAGTAGGGAATGTCTAACTTATTAGCAGCTAACCCAAGCATATTCTTAAATTCTAACGATACGAAGCTATAGTCGGCACCAGTATCAAATAAAACAGATGCATAGCGCTGATTGATAGGGAACGTACCCGTAACAACATTTGGATCCTGGCGTGCATCCCTAGCTTCGAGTTGGAACACTCTACCACGGGCCTGATTCAACGTTGGGCAATTCTTCTAAAAATGCCCGATTTCCCCGCAGTTATAGCATCCCAGTCTCTGTCCATTACCACCAGCTTGATCATTCCCCGGATTACGATTCATTGCGCCCGCTTGGTTAGCAGTGTTGCCTTGATTTCTGTTACCTCCAAAATTTCCTTGCGGGCGATTCCCATTTCCACCACGGTTATCATTCCTATTCATATATCCTCCCTGGCCTCCCCGGCCCGCACTAGCCCAACACGATTCCTTTGAGTGGCCCGGTTTTCCACAAGATTCACAAACTCTCACGTTACAATGGCCAGAATGGTGGCGTTGGCAGTTGTTGCATTTGGGCTGGGTGCCCTGGTACCCTTTTCCTATCTTGGTACTGCCAGCTGATTTTCCTTTCTTTACTACCATACTGACGCCTTGCTTGAAGTTTGAAAACTTCCTTTTGTTATCTCCTGAGGACTCAGCGTGAGTCTCTGTCTTCTTCGCCTTGACTTCATCAAACTTGTTTAGACGAATCGCCTCCTCGGTGAGAGCCACGCTTAAATCGATGGCTTCAGTGATAGTTGCTGGTTTGGAGGAGGTTACCATACTTATGATTTGGGGAGCCAAACCCCAAATGAAGCGCTCGATTCGCTTGTATTCAGGCGTAACCATGTAAGGAACCACTTGAGATAAGTCGTGAAACCTCTGGACATATTCCGCAATCTTTGGACCGTCCATCTTTAAGTGCCAAAATTCAGTCTCTAACCTTTGGATTTCTGCGCGTGAACAGTACTTCTTGCGCATCAGTTCTTTCAATTCGGCCCAAGTCAGGGCGTAGGCGGGAGCTTCGCCTAGAGTTTGTACTTGTAGGTTCCACCAGGATAGGGCTCCATCTAGAAACAGCCCTGAAATGTATGTGACTTGCTGA
Organism: Helianthus tuberosus; assembly: GCA_030545235.1. Classification (NCBI taxonomy): domain Eukaryota; kingdom Viridiplantae; phylum Streptophyta; class Magnoliopsida; order Asterales; family Asteraceae; genus Helianthus; species Helianthus tuberosus. The sequence goes on from JARYGA010006075.1 coordinate 40,113, forward strand.
TCCTCAGCACACTTGCTCATGCGTAAAACAGAATCGGTTTTCTCAGCCCAGCGGGTAAAGGCAACTGCACCTCCTGTGCCATCGAAGTTAACTGGTTTGCAGTCCAAGAACTGCTTGTAGGTGCATCCTGCACGCATGTTAAAACATGTGTTTGGCATTAGCATCATTGCTAAAATCTCCAACTAGTTCATGGTAGGTTCGAATGGCGTGGTATTACCGTGAGGTGGATTGTTATTGCCCTGGTTAACACTTCCGCTCGCTCCTGGCTGAGATGCTGCGTACTGTGCTATGGCAGCTGCAATGACTTGCTGTAGCTCTGCCTCATTAGTAGGCATTGGCATGGGCGTAGGGCGTTTTGGCGGCATCTTCTAAAAGATGGTTTAAGTTGGTTAGGCCATAGTAAGGCTCCGTTGTTATAATACGTAAATCAGTTCGTAATATAGTGTACGTATATAACGGTAGTAATAGTATAATCACATAACATCTCATGTTATCACATATCACAAATATCAATCACACAACATCCAATGTCATAAAATATAAACAAGTAATCAAGCGAATCCAAATATGGTGAGAAGACTGCGATTGCCATATAAATGAGACCACATCGTAAGTGTATACATACAATCATCAATCACTAGGGGCTACATCACCCCTGTCAAAAACTACATCAGTATCAATACAACATCAAGTACATAACAAAAGTCAAGTCATAACGTAGTCTCCCCAAAATGCTGTGCAGACAAAAAGCAATCGCCGCCTTCTCACCTCGCCTACCCAAGTGGCACCGATGAGCTCTAAGCAGATGGTGGTGGAGGAGGGGGAAAATGGGTATAAAACAAACGGCGCAACTGTAACCAGTCCGCCTCCATCGCCTGCTGTGTGCGAATAATGGAAGCAATCTGCTGCTCCAAAGTAGTAAGACGAGCAGCATAGTCAGGGGGTAATGGTCGTGATGGCTGCAACGGAGAGGGTACCCGGCCATGGCACTGACATGGCTGCAGATGGGCTCTCTCCAACTCCTGTAGTCGCTGCTCATGCGACTCATGCTGGTATACAAAGGACATCAATACATCCTCAATGGTGTGGCCCACATGGAACCTGTGGTATGGATCAGTGGGTGGCATAGGGGAAAACGGTGCCCAAAGCAGTGGCTCCCGTGTGGGGTCAAAGGGTGCCACACGAAAAGGAGCTGTAGTGGGTGGAACAAAAGGAATCTGAGGCATGGGCATCGGTACATGCCCATCAGGGTGAGCTGAAGAACCCTCTCCAGGCCCTGCTGGAGGTATAAACATAGGAACCTGAAACGAAAAGTCAATATGTGGTGCAACAGGAATCTGTGGAGGGAATGGGGGAACGTCCTCGTCTGCCGGTATCCAGCCATGCTGTGCAGACTCATCCGGTGGATCCATATGTGCCGCGAACGGTGCATGTCCGGGCTCTAGGGGAACGGGATCAAATATGGGAGCAACAACAGGGTGAACGGGTGCCAAGTGCTCGAAAGGGGGGTCAACTGGTACAGCAACAACGGGTAAAGGACCGATGGGATCAACAGGAACATCTATGTGGTGATCATCAGCAATGGGCTCAAAAGGTACATCAGCTTGCGCAGGGTCATGCTCTGGTAAGGGATCAAGAGCGGCAGCCTGCTCCGGAGCAATGGCAGGCTCAAAGTCATCAAACGCCATGTCAAAATCGAAATCAGGATCAATCGGATCAAAAGGGTCAATAGGATCTGCTGGATCCTCCATCAACTCGTCCATCGGGACAAACTCTAAATCACGGTCAGGATCAAATCCCGGGGGAAACACAGGATCTGAATCCCCCTCGTCGTCATGGTCAAAAGCAAATCCGGGTATAGGAGCAACAGAAATAGCCTGGTCAGAATCGGACCCATGGGAAAAGTGCTGCGCACTATGAGCATGCGTGGGTACAGAAGCCACAGACTCAAAGGAGTCCGCGACTGGGGAATGTGCAGGTGACTCCGCAGCCGGAGCATCTGCGATCAGTAAGGGAGCAACAGCAGGTAGGGCCTCGCCCTGAGTATCCTCCAAAGGCTCCTCCTCAAACATATCGACGTCGTCCTCCTCGTCGTCGATGGGTAAAACAGGGTATGATGCAAGGGGTACTGGAGCAGGGATCACAACGAGTGGTAGATCCCCGGCTGGAAGATCAACTGGGAGCTCATCAACGCCGTCGGGTAAGGCGAATGGCTGAAAGTCATCGTCATCCGTGCTGGTGAAGTCTGACGTATAAACCTCGTGCTCCGATGACTCAATGTCGTCTGAAACGATAGGCCTCGGGCCTGTGGTGCCTGAACCACCAGTGTCTGCAGAATCCATGTGTCTGTAACATATACACAAACATGCACAAATAGTCAATCATAAATCAAGTAATCACATAAGTCATCGAGTAAGGCATCACATAATCCTCCTAGTCTTACTAGCCAATACCATCCAGTCTACAAGACTGCTCTATCCTTCACTTAAACCAAACCTCGATCCTCCAGACCGATCCTATAACAAACACAATTTCATCCAGTCTACAAGACTGCTCTATCCTTCACTTAAACCAAACCTCGATCCTCCAGATCGATCCTATAACAAACCAACGTGCTCAACTACCTCGATCACTTCGATCCTCCAGATCGATCCTCAGCCCTCCAAGCTGAACTTATAATAAATAAAATGTGCTCAACATTTGTTTGTAAAAAGTGTGGATCTGGACTTAAGTGGTATGCAGAAAAATGTTTTCGTGAGAGCCCTAGTGATCATAGTCTAGACTCGAGACAGAATCCTAGTTCGCTATGATCAGAGCTCTGATACCAAGCTGTCACACCCTGGCTTTGCGGAAGCGTGGGTAATTTTGGTGTGACTTCTTAATACCATAGCTTAACCATAACAAGCTATATGAATTTAAAACCATGCAAGTCATCCATTAAGTTTTGAAAACAAAATACAGTACCATTGTTTTAACCAACAACCATAACCTTGTTCAACAACATTACAAACTAAAACATAACATAAACGTGGTTTAAGGACTGTGTCTTGTCCAGGAAAGAGACACATCCCCTAAACCCTGATGACTCCATGACAAGTGCAGCGGAAAACGTTCCATACCGTGCCAGATCCGTTTAATTTCCTGAAATACATGTGAGTTGAAAAATCAACAATAATGTTGAGCGAGTTCATGTGTAAGTGAGTATGTAAAAACACTTGTGAGTATAAAAATAGTTGTGGTATGTAGCAGTGTAAGAGGACTTGTGATCACCAATGGTTTGCAAGGCCACTGACATATGTGAAGTGCAAATAGGGAGACTCAAACCTAGCACATTTCGCCACGGCAAAGTATGTGGACAAAGTCACCCCACGGTCCGTTTCTAGTTTGGCCGGGGGCTGGGCTCGCTACACCCAGATAGATCTACCGCTCCTGTCCCTCGGTCCCTCCATGAGGACTAATGGCCCCATGTTGTCCTATCCACTCACATGATCGTATAACACCTCCTTACGTTAAACATACCGTTGTAAAGTACTCGTAAATCATAGTAACATGTATTTCACCCCCGCGGTTAAGTAAACTGAAAACAGTTAGAGAAAAGGGGGACATGAACTCACAGTGAATGCGCGTCTCTACCAAGTGTCTCCAATACAGTAAGCTGTGCAACGACCTACAAGTGCTAATTCTATTAGACGGACGGCCGTGCTTTAGCTTTATAGTTTAAGTCTTTGGGGAAATAGTTAGACAACTATTTCGTGTTTATGTTCCGTATACACTTGGTAGTTATACTTCTTCCCAAGGATGGGGGATACAATACATGTGCGTAAGTTACGTTTTATCAATCTTGTGGTAATGTAATTACCGGTGTAACTTATATGTTGGTGGAAGCGTTCGTAAAGTTTTGGAATCATAACGCTTGTAAATATTATTTTTACTCTAAAATAATATTTATGTATTTTCACAAAATAATCATAAACAGTGTTGTGACAAATATATTTATCACGTTAATCTTTGTGAAAATCCCACCTCTGAATATTTAGTAAAATATAGTGCTGGCGAAATTTATGTTTTGAAAATATGTCCAAAGATAGTTCTAACACTTGTTGTGTAAAAAGTCTAAGTGTT
>JARYGA010006076.1:0-58715 GCA_030545235.1 Helianthus tuberosus
GAAGTTGGAACAGTCAAACTTCATCACAATGCAACTTTTCACTTTTTATGTTATTGAAATCTTTAACTTTCATATCTTGGCCTATATAATAGAGGTTTCAGTCCATTTCCTAGAACGATTTTAAACGATAGAAGCTTGACTCTCTTATGTTTCTATCTTCACCGTGCGAGAGATGAACAAGGAAAACAAAGGTGTGAAATTGACAAATTTATAGAAAACGTATTAAAGATGTTTATGCACTTACATGGTAAGCGTTTATCTTCTTTTCATTTTATATTCTTGTATGAATCTATAATCTAGAGCATAGATATGATGGATATGTTATACTTGTGACCATACTTGTTGGTAATCAAGTTGGGATTTATTGGCTGGTGATAGTTTCACATATAAGATGGTTTATAATATTCTTACACTTTAACCGCGAACTTTGTATGCTACTGGTAATTGAGAAAATTATTTTATACACCATTATGTTGGTAATAATAGAAGTTAACGAATTATCAACACAATAGTTATATTATATTACATTATATTATATTATATTAAGGGAGGAGCAAATTCCACCTGACGATTCACCTAGATTGTTAAGGTAACATTTTCCGAATGGCCTTTTGCGTATGGCTTTTGGGTGTTGATTTGTTGGTAGTTTCACTATCTCACTCATTATATGCACATCTAATGTGGTTTCTAGTTATCATGAAGTAAAATACTTCTAAATTCTTAATTAAGTTGAATTTGATTGTTATGATTATTGTTTCTAGTTGTTATGTGAATCCCATCCTGGACGCTTGAGTACCTAATTACATTTGGAATCTTGTACACCAGATGGTCGTGAATTTTTTAAACTATTGGAGGTGTACAAATAAAAACGGGTTGGATTAGTCTGATTTAAAATACATTTTGTCCAATATGTTAGTTTAGCACTTTGAGTTTAAGTTTTATTTATTTCATCACTAGGTTATAAATCCGCGTAATACCTGGAATTAGGTATAAAAATATGGAATTAAGAAAATATAATAAAAAAGAATACGTACTATGTTACATTTACCATTTACAATTTACAAATGTATAGTTAAAAATGCAAATGATGCAATGATCATTTGTAATAAATAAGTACATTTTTAACGTGAAAACCAAGCAATTTACTCCAACCCCAATAAAAACCGAAGATGCACAATGAGAATCACAAATTATCACCACAACGTACTTCACCCCTACTACATGCATTACATCCCCACACCAACTAATACAATTGATACCTTAAATTGATGACCTACTCAAATCTACCGATGATCATCAAGTGGTGGATTTGCGGTTTTGGCCCTAAGCAAGGAATGAACATGTCCCCAAGAACAATGTTATTTCTGAAAACATATTAATGTTCACTAACTGATTCACCAAACCTTTATGTTTATGGGCAAAGCCCTTTTCCCTATTAAAAGACTTGTAATGTGTGCTTTAAAAATTTGTACACTTTGACCCATATTTAATCGGCGCATCTAACTTTTAGTTAGCACCTTAGTTTTGTTAAGATGAAAATTATCTGTTTTGCTACAACAAAGTTTTGAGGGGTGTGACATAGAACATTAGACCTTTAAAAAGATTAACAAACATGAAACTTCAATCTCTTGTTAAGAGTGAAATGTTATGGTCCTTAGATGCATGCATATAATCATGAAAAGTTCAGAGGAAAAAACCTTAAAAAAGAAGAATAAGAATGAAGAGTGATAGTGTGGCAAAGATGAAGCTAACCTCATGTAAAAGTATAGCCTGGTGATAGCCTTGTCAAAAGAAAGTGAGCATCTATATGATTTCCACCCGTTGGATCTTTGGAAAATGACATATATATGAGGAGTGGCCTCCTACAATCAAATTAACACATATATAATATAAACAACATTTTATGTATTTTATAATATTTTCTTTCTGTATACATAACAATGAGTAAATAGTTAACTTTAGCGAGAAATTTGTCGGTAAATGATCGGAAAGTCACAGTCCAGTCAAAGATAAAATTTATAAGTCCTAATTACCCCAAACAAATAGTAAGTGGCAGTCAGGGTGTAGAACCATGAAGAGTTTGTGGTTTGTGTCAAGATTCAGTTGATTATCGGTTATGAAAACTTCATGAAGCTTGCTATTTAATTCTTTTTGTTTGTTTGGTTTTGAAAAGGAATCGGATTGAACTGATAATTTACTAATAACTGAAAACACGATTGGTTGATTATGAATTTGAAAACTTGAATACTTGATTTATCACGATAATTTGGAACAAGGTTCATACCCTGTTCGAAATTGGAAGACCTAGGGTTCCTACACGTTTTAAACTTGATTTAGTCACACTTGGTTATTAACGAGTTTAGTGTTATGAGGCTTAGGTGCCGATAGTTATTAACGTTACAATAAACAGACAAAAATGCATTTCATTACCAAGAACATGTAAACCCTAATCTATGCCAAAGCACAATTGCATGAATTCATTTCACAAAGTCAAATTTCCTAACTCATTCAACAATTTCTGAATTCAAAACAAATGCAATACAATTAACACAAACTTCAAATATTCAATGTAACTAGTCATAAATCAAATCATAAAACAATTGTCAAAATCCTAGAAATCTTACAAAGTCTACACCGGGGTGAAATACTAGGAGATTAGCCGCTCATGGTACTCAAGACTTGCCCACCGGATAATGAACGGCCATTGAATCTTGGATCTTGATCTTGAACGACTGATTGATGGGATGATTGTGGTTATGGTGATGTGTTCCAAGAAACTTGGAACAAGGGTTATGATGATGAAGGATGATGATTGATGATGGCAAGATGGAGATGGATGGATCGATGTGTAGTGTTGGATGATGATTGAGAGAGTGTTTCAAAAAGTTCAAGACTCCAAGAATGTCTAACTCTTTAAAAGTTCGCTAAAACAATTGTATAGATCAAAACCCCAAATTAACCAGGCAAACAGGGAGCTGATTGGCGAAATTTTCTATCGCCAAGTCGGCGACGCAGACTTCCTACGTCATCGACGCGACAAGCATACTACTTCAAAATGTAACAGTTAACAGTTAAACATAAAACATTCGTTTTCAAATGTGAACAGTAGTAATTATTATTGGTGTACATGCATGTGGCTTTACAGTAACTGTAACACCCCAACCTGAACAGGCTGGCGTGTTACTCATACAGATATCAAAACTAAAACCAATCCATAACGTTGAAAACAAAAGATCCTAATTACATTTTCATTACATTACTGAAATAAAAATAAATCTTTATCTTCATGACACTCTTCACTTATCCCCCATGTTTCCCAAATTACCTGTCAAACAAATAAGACAAACACAAGAAAGAAACTACGGCTGAGCCAAAAAGTTGCTCAGTAACGGAGAAATCAACAGTAAAAGTAAGGCAGGCATACGGAAGCAAAACAGATCGGTACTGACACTAACAAATCCAAAAGATGGCACTGAAACAAATATTTTTATAACTTGAATCCCAAAACTTATACTGAACAGATAACAAATACTGAACATAATCAGATGCATATAATCATATCAAACATATCATAACAGAGACAAGACATACGTGACAACATATAACAATAAAACAAGTCACGTAATATAGAAGCACCCACGAGCCTAAACAGAGGCATGCATGGCTATAGTCCATGCGCCGAGATGGTGCATGTAGGCGTACACGCATTATTCCATCTCAACAGGAGTCAGGAGTCAGGAGTCAGAGCTAAGATCGATCTATTCGCCTCTAGGGGCCATGTGCTACACAAGCACAAACTAGAAACGCCGTGAACTTTAGTTACGCACCGTCACGGTGAGTGCCATGTCGTTGACGCCCCAACGACAAGTCTAAACATATAATTGCTCGGGTGACAGAGTACAAAGCGTATCAGAAATAAAAGCATCTTGACATAAGTCTAAAGGGAACATGCAATAATGAGCACAAGGTCTAAGGTCTATTGCATGCTACAATAAATACTAATCATATAACAATACGAAACAGAGACCAGTAGCGAAAACATCCGTACTACAAAGTAACGGATTTGAATAAAAATACTATGATGTAAACGAAACAGAATCCGTACCTTGTTAGCAAGCAAGCAAACAAATCAAATGAATTTAGTCGTCCTTAAACAATCAAAAACCTATAATCCCGTTACAGACCCGAATTAGTTTCATAATAAATTAATCCCGTTAACAGGCCCGTTCCTTTAAATTTTCCGGACTATGAATCTGAATCCAAACTTTTATCTTTATTAACTACTCTTAATTAGAAAAAGAAACTATGTAGTAATATTTATTAGAAATCCCAATTGTTCCTTTCATGACTTTATACAGTAGTAATACTAAATTAATGATACTTAAAAATATCAGTAAGTTATACCCATGTATTTCCAAAGCCTTTCTTACTTGGTGATAATGCAAGTCATGAGACATTTATATCTATATGCTTTATAAACTAGTGTATGTATGCCGTACTTTCTATAAACATGTTTTCACTAATGTATTTTCTTTTATACTGGCAAACATTAATGTAATAGTTAGTTAATTTATAAAACAACGTTAGCTGCTAAATAGTTTGATCTGCAAGAACTAAAAGAACGAACATGAATTTGTATATTCATTATATATTGTAGATTCATAGTCTAGGTCTCCGGAACAAAACGATAACCATAACAGCCCAACTCGAATACATTATACATATATGGAAGATTTGTAGATCTATATTCGAATCAGAAAAGGGTTCGTTTGGATATACCTTAAACACTACACGGAGCTAACCGGACACCAACGACTAGAGCTTCGGATGATCAAACGAACCGAGTCAAGCAACAACAATGGATGCGGCCTGAATGATGTGGTGATGGTCACGACGGAGTAGCGCGGTGACGGAGCTAAACCGACGACGGAGTGTGGCTGCTGCGGTCTGAATAACGGCTGTTACGCTGGTGTCACGGCGGAGTGTGACGGTGGCGGTGTCCAATTCAGAATTGATCATGCAAGGTTTTAAGAGCGGTTATGATCGAGGCTACGGTTTCGTATTCCCAAATCTTCGGATGGATTGTTCAAGGAGATAGCCTTTTAATCTAATATAATATATTTTTTTATGGATATTATATATATTTATATAATCTTAAAACGAAATGTCGGTGCACCACTCTTTTGACAATAATGCCCTTTCCTCATAATTACGGTAATGCCATTCTTTCTCCTCACTTCCATATCAGTCATCACTCACAGTCGAAACATCACTCAGATCCAAAACCTAGCACCTAGAAGTTTCCTCAATTGTCTTTACCACCCTCATCATCGCCACTCTGTTCTTCTTCTTCTGCTGCGTACAAACTCCATCAAATCTCTTAACTCTCACAATCTCCTTCACTTTTCCCCAAATCTAAACCCTAACCCTAGGATTCCGCCATGAGCAGCGACACCGAAGAACGCAAACACCGTCGCACCTCCGACGACGAACCGGAAGAACCGTTCAAACGCCACAAGCACTGCCACCACCACCGTCTCCGCCACAACCGTCATCACAGCCGCAAGCACGACTTCTCTGCCGCCGTTGCCGGTTAATCGGACGGTTGAGTATGATATGGAGGAAGGAGAGATTGTGGAAGAAGACGGTGGTGATGTGCGGCAACGGCAGCAGTACGACGGGCTCCGTACACCACCACCATCACTACTACTACTACTACCGGCACGAAGTGTATGTTTATTTAATTTTTATTGCGTTAAGTTTTTTTAAGATAATAACGAGTTGTAAGTTGCTTAAAATTTGTTCTTTTAATTTTTGTGTTTTTAATTTTATTAAAGTTGAATCCATTTAAATATTATACTAACATCAAGATTTTTAGTTTTTAGTTTATTTGTTTTAGTTGAGTAATGAGATGTGTATTCATATGTTGTTAAGAAGTTATTTTGAATTATTATTAACGCCGTAGAGCTGGTTGTGGTGGTAGATATCAGAGTTGAGTCGGCCGTTACCGAAGTTGTTGTCGTTTCAGTCGGAATCGTCTTCTAAATCTGCATCTGATGGATCAGGATCAGCCACTGTTTCTCAGGTATATTGATTTGTTGTTTATAATTGTTCATGATTTTGTACAAGTTTGCTGATCAATTAGCGGTTTTGGAAGTTATGGATTGAATATTTGTTATATTGATTAATTAGACATTAATTCATTGTGTTTTTATTATTTCTGTACGGTGTGGGCCTGTCAGACGAGGATCTTAAGAAGCCCCAAATTGGTATTTCGTCTGTTTGGTATGAAGGGAACACGTGTAACGTGCATTTGTTGAGTCTTGCTGAGGCTGTGAAACAAGGGCTTGAAGAAGCTGTGATGATTGGGTTCAGGTTTAATACTATTGGGGTTAGTGATGCTATTTCTATGGGGATTAGAGGGATGGGTTATAGTCTTCAGTCTAGATATTTGATTGCTGATAGTATTGAAACTATTATGTCTGCTCAGTGGTATGATGCCAATATTTCTATCCCTGGTATAACCTTAAAATGCATGCTCGGTGGGTGAGGACGACCATGCACTGTGTTATATTACTTTTGTTCACAAATTGCAAAATGACAAAGCTGGTCAATGTTTGTTTTTTCTTTGAAATCACCGTTCACCCATCAAGTTTTGTTTTGATAAAATTCACATCTCAACCTTTTAAATTGACAAAAATAATTTTCTAACTTGACAAAAATAACCCCTCTACTTTCTAACTTGCCAAAAAGACCCTCATACTTTCTACCTTTTCTTTAACCCTCAAACCTTTGACATAAATTTGAGTTCGTTTACACTTTAATGTATTTTTGTTTGAAAATGAGACGGGGTCAATTATAAATGTGTTTTTTTATGTACGTTTTGAGTTGAACTACGTTTTAATGTAAATTTTGTTCGGAAACAAATTAGGTCAAATGTAATACGTCTTGATTCAACGGTATAAATTTGAGTTAGCATATGTTTCGGTGTAAATTTAGTTCGGAAACGAGTCTGGTCTATTGTAATCTATACGTCATCATGTTGCGTATGGCGCCGCCGCAACGCGCGGCGGGGAAAAAAACTAGTATATACAATTGAGGTATGTTCTTAGGAACAGTCCCCGCTTCCAGTTGCCTCTAACCGGCATTTGCCGGTGATCCCAACTACTGCTTCAGAAAGCCATACTGCTTTTGAATTCGGTGTTTCAAATCCAAACACTCTCTCTCTCAACAAACCCCCAAAAAGTTCCCCCTTTCTTATCGCACCTCAAAAACCTTCAAGTCAGCCCTAATTTCTGTAAGTTTTCTCAATTCGATGTCATTTTAATCATTAATATGCAGCTGCAGTTGATATGTTTTGGTTTTGATTCGTGCGAATTGGATTGTTGTAGCTAGGGTTTCGTTTTCGGTGGTTAAGTAGGTGTTTGTGTTATGTGTGTGCGTTTTTTGGTGTGAAATCGTTGTGTTTCATGTGTATGTAGATCCTGAAATTCTATGCATGCTTAATTTAGTTAAAGTGCACGTTTTTGGTTGGTTTGTGATTTTTAGGGTTTTGTTTTCGGTGGTTAACTACTGTTTATGTTGTGTGTGTGTTTAGGTGTGAAATCGTTGTGTTTGCGGTTTGTGATTATGTGTAAACACAAAATATTCCCATACAGCAACCACCACATTCCTCCTTCCTTCGAGAGACTTCTTCTGTTCTTATCCACCACTTTTGACTTGTTGCAGACAAACACACACTTACTTCCTCTCTTACCAATAGCAATTCTGTATTTCAGTTATGGCCACTATGGAGAGCTTGATCGGTCTTGTTATTATAATAAATCTGAATTTATGAATATTACAAAATAGACTTGTGTTAAGAGTTTTGTGTGTTTGTTTATTTATTTATATATAATAAGATTTTGGTGAGATCACATTGTGTGAAAACATGGTGCCGAGTGGTTTACTAAAGTTTTTAAGAATGAACCTCACTGTTGATTGTAGGTGAACAGACGAGAATCACTTTTTTTCTTTTTTTTCTTTTTTGTTATAACAAGTGTTTTATTTTTTGTATATTACAGTAACAATTCATATTGGTCTACATTATGACTTTACTTGTAGTTATGTGATATTATTGATCTCTTTAATTGATTTATGTTTTTACAGTAACAATTCATATTGGTCTACATTGTGGCTTTACTTTGTTATACAATATTGTTGATTTCTTATAATTAGTTTATGTTTTTAAATTTTAATTTTAATAGAATAATCATAGAATCTATAAACTCTAATATCTTTTTTTATCAACAATTTATGTTTTTTACTTCTAAATTGTAATAGATTTATCATATCGAGGTATAATAATAATATATCTATTATAATAAAAGAAACCAAGTTTTGGACACGTGTCATTCATAGAAGGCATCCTCAAAATTATCCTTATTTTATATTAACTAAATACATAAATAATAAATTAATATTAAATCTTATCATGCTTTAATAAAATATTATCCTCAAATTTAAATTGTTAATTTAATATATTTTTAAAACAAATACATCTCTTTCCTATTTATCTTATATTAAATATATAAATAATAAATTAATATTAAATGTTATCCTAATTTATTAAAATATAACTTTTTTATTAATTGGTATACAAATTTATATTTATTCAACTCGTGTAAAACGCGGAGTTTTTAAAAATATAACTTTTTTTATTATTTACTATACAAAGTTACATTTATATAACACATGTAATACACGAAGTTTTTAAAGATATAACTTTTTTATCATTTGCTATGTAAAATTAGATTTATTTAACACGTGTAATACACATGGTTTTTAAGAATACAATTTTTTTTATTATTTGGTAGATTTTTCAACCCGACTATACACGGGTTTTTTTTAAAGATATGACGTTTTTAGTATTTAATATACAAAATTACATTTATTTAATATATGTAATGCACATGGTTTTTAAAGATATAACTATTTTTTAGATCTATTCAACACGTGTAACATACGAGGTTTTTAAGGATGTAATAGTTTTATTATTTGGTAGATTTATTCAACCCGATTATACACGAGTTTTTTAAAGATACGACGTTTTTAGCATTTAGTGTACAAAATTACATTTATCTAATCTGTGTAATACACATAGTTTTTAAAGATATAACAATTTTTTATTATCTGATATATAAAATTACATTTATTTAACCCGTACAATATACGAGGTTGATAAAGATATAACTTTTTATTATTTAATATATAAAATTACATTTATTCAACCCGTGTAATACACGGGGTTTTAACCTAGTATTTTTTATAAACGATTGATATACTAAAAAATATGCACAATTTTTATATAATATTTCCTTCACTTTTGAGTAGCTTTAGGGTTGTTTGAATGAGTTTCTACTCGTATTTGGTTCATATCTGAAGTTTTTAACGGTTTTAAATGAAAATGAACTAAAACGATACAAGTAATAAACAAAGAGTTAAAAAAAATTGCAATTTAGAAAGTCATGTTTATAATATATAATTGCAGTTAGTGTCATTGAATGAGGTAGTTAATGTAATTGTTTCGTTTGTTTCTATATTCTACGTACAGGGTAGGGATATGGTAAAAAGTGTCTAAAATGTAAGAAGGGTAAGAAGTGTTTTAAACCATTGGATATTTGATCTAATGGTTGAGATTAATAGGGTATAAAAATGTAAATTGTGTTTTAATTAGAGGGACCTTATGTAAAATTGAAGGGCAATAGTGTCTTTTTAAATGTTTGAAATATGGTAACCGTAACCTACACAACTAAAAACTCCTACATTCACTCCTTTTTCCTTAAATATCGGAATTAATGTTTGAAATTGTGTTTTAATTAATTGTAGGATGTCTTTGGTTGCATATTCTTCATACGTTATCATAAAGAGATCTATAATCAGATTCATGGCGTGGTGTTTTAAAACAACTGGATAAATTGACTATGATTCAAGTCATGGTGTTTTATCTGGAGACATTGTTCATGGCGTGGTGTTTTATCAATACAAAACATTCCCAGATTTTAAAACACCATGACTATGATTCAAGTCATGGTGTTTTATCAGGAGACATTGTTCATGGCGTGGTGTTTTATCAATACAAAAACATTCCCAGATTTTAAAACATCATGACTATGATTCAAGTCATGGTGTTTTATCTGGAGACATTGTTCATGGTGTGGTGTTTTAAACATCTATGATTCAAGACTATACAGAATAAAACACTATTAATGAGGATAATACACTATGAAAGGAACAGTATATTACTTGATAAAACACTATAGAAAGATATAACACTATCTGTTTCCTGTAAGACACTATACAGAATAAACAATATTGATGGGGATAAAACACTATGAAAAGGAGATTAAAAGATACATGTACATAATATAACACTATTGATTGGGGAATATAACACTACAACAAGAACTTACCGTAAACAATTAAATGTATAGAACAAATCGAATTCGAATCACATCCCTAATATATCGCCTGATATTTTTGGCAGTTATCTTTGGAAATCAATTAATTGATAAGAATGGACAATTACTAATATACCTTTTTGTTGGGATTGAACCCTATCAGAGGAACAGATAATTAAAGCCAAAACTGGATCAGAGCAGTGGATCCAGAATAAGCAGACGTTTACAGATTAGTTCATGCAAATCTCTCCCCTTGAAAGTGGCTTTGTATCTGCTGATCTCCTATCTACTGATCTTACCAAGTGCTGATCCACAACTGCTGCCTTGCATCTACTGCCAAGTGTTAAAGACTGATAGAAGACCAAAGCTCTGCTGACTCAATCTACTGTCTTGAGTCAAGTACTGCTGATCCGGACAAGCACTGCTGGGTTCACAGCAGTGGAAGGATGCAGCAGCTGTTTATGTGTCTTTTATGTATTAGATTGTAATAGCAGTAGTTAGTACATCAGTGTTTGTATAGATCAGAGGTTAGAGTTTGTTAGGAGGTTAGATGTCACTTTCATGGTGACGTCAGCTAAGATGCTCAGTGGTTTGCAAGTGCCTATAAATAGTTCAGTACTTTGTACTGTTCTATTAGCTCTTTCACCACATCGTCTTCTTTGCACGAACAAACTACTGAGCTCTGGCTGAGGGGGAGTTTGCATTCTTACATCAATCATTGTAATCGTTGTTGAAATAAATTCAATCTTTCGATTCCTTGTGTAAAGATGTTTGATTAAAGTATTACTCTCATTTGATTGTATGCAAAGTTTGCTTTCATCTTATTTCCGCTGCACAACTCTTTCATTTTCCATCTTAATTTCAAACAAAAGTACAATAAAAAAGAAACTCAGATCCAACAATTGGTATCAGAGCTTGGACAGTCAAATTTGATTTAACAATCATTTTGACGTAAATAGTTCAGCTCATAACAGTTGATACTGATCGTTTGTTCGTCCGTTGAACAACAGAGCAAGGATAAATCACCATTAAAGTTGATTTCTCAGTGTCTGTAAAACAACAAGAATGACGTCACAATCTCAGGATGATAAAAACAACATCGGCTCGCTTTTTAAACCACCTATGCTAAAAAGAAATGAGTACAACATCTGGCAGAGGAGGATGGGTCACATCCTCGCTCAACAAAGCACAGGTTGTTGGAGGTCTGTCACCTTTGGTCCTCATGTTCCTTCAGTGCCAAGCGCTGAAGATGCTAAAAAGTTCGTTCCAAAACCAGTTGAAAATTACACCGAAACCGATTTTCAAAAGATCGAACTAGATGCTAAAGCGTTTAGCATCATAGCATCAGCGCTGCCCAATGAAATATATGCTGGACTGTTACACTGTAACAGTGCCAAAGAATTATGGGACGCACTTAAGGAACAGTTTGGAGGTACTGAAGAAGTCATAGAAAACAATAGGGAAATCCTGAACCAACAGTACGAAACATTTTGTCATGTTAGAGGTGAATCACTGACTCAACAATTTGAGCGGTTTAGTTGTCTCATCAGTGAACTGAGGCTTGTTAATACTACTTTTACAAACTCGACTCAAAACAGCAGGTTCCTCAGGTCACTGCCCGAAAAATGGGACACTATAGCCTTTGTCACTAGAAATTCACCAGAGTTCAAGGATCTGACCTTGACCCAACTCCATGGTCGACTCCTGACCTACGAAAGGGAGTTGAACCAGAAAAGGAAGTTACAAGAGTCAGGAAAAGCCGTTGATGATTATACATTCGGTAACACTGCTCTTCTGGGTCAAGAAGAATCTGGGAGCAGTGGTAAGGACCAGGGTTATGATCATTTCATTGACATAACTGCTGGAGCTAACTTTAACAACCCTGATCCTCACTCTGCAAGTTATGCATTCACTGCTAACGAAAACCAGATGTCAGATAATCTAAGCTTTGAACTCAATGATTTACAGCATTTTGATCCCACTGATTTAGAAGAAATGGACATTCTGCACCAACTGGCTTTGCTAAGTGTTAGAACTAGCAAATTTTACAAAAGAACAGGGCGAAAATTCCCAGGTCTGCATGGGAATCTAAGGGTTGGGTTGGATAAATCGAAAATCAAGTGCTATAAGTGTAATAGGTTGGGACATTTTGCTAGGGAATGTAGGAGTCAAACTACTGGTCCCATAATTACTCATCCTAGCTCAAATCCTAGACCTCAAAACCAAAGCACTGTGCACTATGCCCAATATACCCCAGCAGCTCAAGTGAACACTGCTCACTATGCTGCTGCCCCTGTGCCAGTACACTATGTCCAAACTACTGTTCCACAAATCCAATATGTTCAAACCCCTGCTCCCCAGGTACAAGTGCAAACTGTTGCACCTCAAACCACTGCTCCAGCAGCAGCACAACCAGATCAACAAAGTTTCTTTACTCAAGGGTTTGTTGACTGGAGCAGTATGCCTGATGATCTTAGTGATGAAAATTTTGCACTCTATGCTTTTAATGAACCTTCACATGATGAGTTTTGTTTGATGGCATTAGAGTCAATACAGGAGGGGATTGAAGCTGAGGAGGAACAGAAGTGCTTTGAAACAGTGGAAGAGGTGACTGAAGCAGTGGTTACTGCTGTGGCTGGTGAACTACTGTTGGGAGAAAGTTCAGGTACCCTGATTGAACCATTGACAGATCCATGGTCCGTAGAGGACAAAGAAGAAGAGAAAGAAGAAAAGGCTGGTGAAAAGAAGGTGAAAGCTGATGATGAAGAAGATCATAAATGTGATTGTGCAATGATGGCAGCTGCCAAGGTATCTCCTCAAGTTCTTGAAAAACTGTGTTCTGACAATTGCATAATTGCTTTTGCTAACATTAAAGAGGTGAATGAAAACCTTCGGGATAAAATCTTGTCTGATGAGGTCAAATTTGAAAGGTCTTTAAAAGAACTTAAAAACAAATTGACTGAAAAAGAAAAGGAGAACAGCTGTCTAAAAGAAGAGCAGAGTATAACCAAAACCCAACTTCAAACTATGGTAGAAAAATACCATGTTTGCAAAAAGGAGTTGGAGTCCGCCCAGATTACTTGTGAAAGATGGGTGGAATCCTGCAAAGGATATGAGGTTATGCTTGAAAAACAAAGAAAAAGCAATGTGAAGTTTGGGGTTGGGTATAGAAAACATGATGAAGAAAACACTGCTTTTGAAAACTCTGTTCAAACCACTGATGTAACCACTGAGTTCATCCCCAAAAACAAGAATGGCCAAGAAGTGAAAATCACTGACAAACTTGGTAACAAAATCACACTTGACAGACCAATGGAATCATCTACTTTTGTGGAGCTTGAAGAATACCAGTTTAAACCAAAATGGTCTGATGAGTGTGACATTCTTGAAAATTTCAAGCCAATGGACTTTACATCAATTGATGGTGTCAAGGCTCCAAAAGCTAAAGTCATTCCTCTCAAGGACATCCCAGCAGTGGTTAAAACCTCTGCTGCAAAGGAATTTGAAAAGAGAAAGAAGAGAGAAAAAATTGACAACTTGTTTTGTGAATTCTGTGAGAAAAGGAATCATCTAACAAAAGATTGTTTCCACTTAAAAGCTTATGATCTAAACAAAACAAGTGTCATTGTTTCAGCAGAAAGCTGTATTGTTTGTGGTAAAACAAACCATAAAACTCAAGCATGTGTGTATCTCAAAAACTTTGATGTGAAAAAGAATGAGTACATTGCTAAAACATCCTTGAGTCCATCATCATCATCAACATCTGTCAAATTCACCAAGAAACAACCACTGTTTGTGCCAGTTCAAACAGCTGTTACAAAACAGCTGAACCAAACATCTGTCAAAAGAGATGTTCAGGTTACTGATGCACCCCCTGCCAATCAGTTCAGAAAAGGCAGAGAAAAACAGTCTTACCAAAGGATTCCTCACGTTTATGAGGCCTACAAAAGGCCTTCTAAACCCAAAGTGAACAAGCATCCTTTTGGTTACCAGCAGATGATTGGTCAGGACCCACAACAGTGGTTAGAAAAACACTGTTCTAAAACAGTTCAAACCCCTGACCTAACCACTGTCCATCATCTTGCATCCATCCCAGACACTGTTGAGACCCCATCCAAAGCCTTGTTGGCTTTGGAGACCTTAATGAACTAATCCTTTTACTTCATGTGCAGGGAGCTTCTGCATGCTTTGATAGTCTTTGGTATGTAGATAGTGGAGGCTCCAGGCACATGACAGGATGTAAAGCCCTCCTCAAAGACTTTAAAATCCATGGAGGGGGTGATATATCCTTTGGGAATAATAGTAAAGGAAAAGTTCTGGGGTCTGGAACAGTGGAGTCTGGAAAAGTAAAATTTGAAAATGTCAATCTAATAGACAATCTAAAATTCAACCTTCTGAGTGTGTCCCAAATGAGTGACAAGGGTTTTGGGTCATTCTTCACAAAAGATTGTTGTAGGATTGTTGGACCAGAAATGGTAAAAAAGATTGAAGCAATAATCAAATCTGGTCAAACTAAACTTGTTGCTCAAAGAAGTGGCAATGTTTATGTTGTTGACATGTCAAAAGAGTGTCCCAGAGCTGATGCTTGTCTGTTCTCAGCTGCCTCTAACAAAGAGACAGAACTTTGGCACAGAAGGCTGGGACACACAAATCTTAAGACAATCACAGAAATTTCAAAAAATGGTTTGGTGAGAGGCCTACCACAAAAATTGTTTTCATGTCCTGAACATTGCATTTCCTGTTTAAAAGGAAAACAACATAAAAGTTCATACAAGTCCATTGAAGAGTCCAAAACAACCCAGTGTTTGCAAATGCTACACATGGATTTGTTTGGCCCAGTTCAAGTCATGAGCCTCAAAAAGAAAAGATATTGTTTGGTTATTGTTGATGACTTTTCTAGGTTCACATGGACTTTCTTTTTGCACTCAAAAGATGAAACTGCAGGCATTTTGCAAGACCTTGTAATACAGGTTGAAAAGCAATTTGATCTTCCAGTGAAAAGCTTCAGGAGTGACAATGGCACAGAATTCAAAAATAGGGAGTTGGATGCCTTCTGTGTAAAGAAAGGGATTGTAAGGCAGTACAGCATCCCAAGAACACCAGAGCAGAATGGGGTAGTGGAAAGGAAGAACAGAACTCTGATTGAGGCTGCCAGAACCATGCTTGCAGATTCAGGTTTGCCATTAACTTTCTGGGCAGAGGCAGTAAACACTGCTTGCTATGTTCAGAACAGAGTTTTAATAAACCCCAGGCACAAAAAGACTGCCTATGAAATTCTGTATAAAATCAAACCACTGATCTCATACTTCAAAGTGTTTGGCTGCCCATGCTTTATTTTGAACTTAAAAGATTCCATTTCAAAATTTGCAGCCAAAGTTGATTGTGGTTATCATCTGGGATACTCAACCACTGCTAAGGCCTACAAAGTGTTCAATACACGGACCAAGGCAGTGGAGGAGACTTTGAATGTAAAGTTCAATGAGCTTTCATCAATGAAAATCCCAGCAAACCCTGCAGATCTGTTTGATCTTGAAAAATTCACTTTTGAAAATACTGCTATCAAGACTAACAGTGCAGGTCCATCAGAAGATACAACACCAGACTATGGGTATGAAATCATCATCCCTCAAAGGTCTGCCACAAAGGGAAAAGCACCAGCTGTTCAAAACAGTTGTCAAAGCTCAACCACTGCTACCTCAACAGTTGTTGACCAAAGTAGCCCATCAACCACTGCTTCCACATCCTCAAACACTGCTGACAAAAGTCCTCAAACAGTGGATAAAAGTCAGCAGTTGTCCACTTCATTGCCTCCTATACCACCACCTTTTGAAACCACTGCTGGATCATCAAAGTCCCCAGCAGTGGTTAGCTCAGATGATACACATTTGCAGCCTTCACCAACCAATGCCATCATACCATACCAAGGAGATTTAATCTTCTTGAGATCTCATCCACCTGATCAAATCATTGGCAACATAAATGAAGGGGTGCTCACAAGAAGCCAAACCCAAAACATTTGTCTTTTTGCTGGTTTTCTATCACTCCATCAGCCAGTCAAGTACCAAGAGGCACTAAAAGACAACAGCTGGGTAGAAGCCATGCAAGAGGAGCTCCAACAGTTTAAAAGACAACAAGTATGGGAGCTTGTACCACTGCCAGAAGGGTTAGTCCCATTGGCACAAAGTGGGTCTTCAAAAACAAAACTGATGAAAGGAGTATTGTTGTCAAGAATAAAGCCAGGCTTGTGGTTCAAGGTTACAGACAGGAAGAGGGGATTGATTATGATGAAACATTTGCCCCTGTTGCAAGATTGGAAGCCATTAGACTGTTCCTGGCCTTTGCTGTCAACCACAATATGAAGGTGTTTCAAATGGATATCAAAAGTGCTTTCCTCTATGGTACAATTCAAGAAGAGGTGTATGTTTGTCAACCTCCAGGTTTTGAGGATCCATTTTATCCAGATCATGTCTACAGGCTAAACAAAGCCTTGTATGGCTTGAAACAAGCACCAAGGGCCTGGTATGAAACTCTTTCCAACTTCCTACTCTCAAATGGTTTCAAAAGAGGTACCATTGATAAAACACTGTTTTTAAAATGGAGAGGGAAGGATTTAATGATTGTCCAGATTTATGTGGATGACATTATTTTTGGAAGCACATGTAACTCAATGTGTGAGGAGTTTAGAGAACTCATGACAGCTGAGTTTGAAATGAGTGCTATGGGTGAGCTGCAATGCTTTCTTGGTCTCCAAGTACAGCAATTGCAAAATGGAACTTTCATTCATCAAAGCAAATATGCTAAAGAACTTTTAACCAAATTTGATATGAATGATTGTAAACCATGCAGCACACCCATGGCAACAAATAAGCTGGTCATGTCTGATGAAAAAGATGAGCTGATTGACCAAACACTTTATAGAAGCATGATTGGGTCTTTATTGTACCTAACTGCATCTAGACCAGACATCATGTTTACAACATGTGTCTGTGCAAGAAGTCAATCAGCTCCCAGAAAATCAAATCTCATTGCTGTAAAAAGGATCTTCAGATACATAAAAGGTGCTCCCACACTTGGTATCTGGTATCCAGCTAATGGGAACATCAAGCTTTCAGGTTTCTCAGACAGTGACTTTGCTGGATGTCACACAACAAGGAAGTCCACATCAGGAGGGTGCCAGTTTCTAGGTGATTGCTTAGTTTCATGGCAAAGCAAAAAGCAAGCAGCTGTTTCAACATCCACTGCTGAAGCTGAATACATTGTTGCTGCAAGCTGTACAGCCCAACTCCTGTGGCTTCAAAATCAGCTGCTGGATTTTGGTATCACTGCCTTAAAGACACCACTCATGTTGGACAGTCAGGCAGCAGAAAATATCATCAAAAATCCAGTTTCCCATTCAACCACCAAACACATCGACATCAGACATCACTTTGTGAGGGATTACTATGAAAAAGGTTTGATTTCTCTGCATCATGTCCCAACTAAAGACCAGCTAGCTGATGTGCTCACAAAAGCACTTGATACAGCCACCTTTGAAAGTTTGGTCTCTAGGATTGGGATGCTGAACATGGAATAACAAGCAACATCTTGTTTTTCTATGAATAAAAGTAACAAAATGTTTTCAGAAAATCAAAGCTCCATCCTTAAAAATAGCTAAAAATGAAAATTTTTCATTAAAATCCTTAAAAGTCTGCCATTAACCACTGATTGTTCAAAAGTCTGCTTTCTTCAAAAGTCTGTCCACTGCTGAAAGGCAACCCCTGCTCTCTCATTATTTTGATAAACTCTGTTGTTCAAAAGCAGTGTCTTATCCACTGATATGCTATCCGCTGATAGTAAAAATCATCCACTGCTTTCAAACCACTGCCTTCATCAGTCACTTTCACAAAAGTACTGTCCTTCACTTTCAACAGGGGTTGTCACGTGGACAGTACATATTGGTCAGACCTTTTGTAACGGCTGCCACCTCAGCATTCACTTTCTTCCCTATAAAATCCCCCACTTACCATCAAAACAGGGTTTTACTGTCGAATTGAATTCTTAAAAATTCTCTTCTCAAAGCAGTTTTTCATCTCATTTCTTCACAAATTTCTTCGATCAATCATCCTCAAAATGACAAAATCAAAGAAATCTTCAAAACCCTCATCCAAATCATCATCGAAAACAGCCTCTCAAAAGGCAATCTCCACTGAAATTCCACATAAACCATCTCACAATCTCCTGGGTCTTCTCACAAAACCAGGAACCACCAAAGTTTTCGATTCCATCATTGATCTCATGGCAAAATCAAAGTACAAAACTTTGTTCACTGCCGATGCACCAATCTATTTGGCGACCCAAAGGGAGTTCTGGAAAAATGCAACCCTTGCAAAACAAGGAGACACTACAACCATCATAAACTCTTCAATAAAGGGTAAATTTGTCCAAATCACGCCACAATCCATTTCAGAGGTCTTTCAACTCGGTGATCAGGAAGGTAAAATTTCTTTCACTAAAAACGAGTTACAAACTGACTTCATTGAGAGAGGGTATGAAGCCACAATGATGAAGAAAATTACCTTAGAAAAAGGTTATTTTCCTTCTGCAACCAGATTTTTATTTCATACCCTCCTATTGTGTGTTTCAAACAAAACCACTTCTTTCAATGAAATCCCTTTAAAGATTCAAAATCTGGGCTATGCAATTCTTCAAGGAGAAAACTTTAACTATTCTCGGGAAATTTTCAAAGATTTGGTTAATAATGTTGAAACAAAATCATTCTTACTGTTTCCAAGGTTTTTAAGTTACTATTTTTCAAAGAAATTCAGTAAGGATGATTTAGCTATAATAAACCAAGGTGATTCTACTCAAATAAACAGTTTAACAACTGAAACTTTTTCAAGAATGTTAGCACCTTGCAAAACACAAGCAGAGGTGCCTGAGCAGATTTTAGGAGTTACAACTGCTCCTCAGGTATCTGCTGTTGAGCCCACTGCTCAAGGTGATCAAAGCAGCAACACAACTGTTTTGAAACCCACACCTAAAATCACCAAAAAGCCAACAAAAAGAAAAACACAAAAACCCCCCAAAACCATCAAAAAGGCATCTCTGGAGGATGAGATACCAGAGCTTCTGCCAGTGACAACACAAAAGTCACAAGAAACCACTGCTGCTACTTCCTCACAACAGTTGGTACAAATATCTCAACCCATAACCGAAACTCCTCCTGTTTCTTCACAAAAAGAACAGGTTGTACAAATAGGGTCTCCACATCATGATGCTCTGGAAACACTCGTTTCTATCATCCACAGTCCAATGCCCGGGACACATCCTATTTCTACACCAATCCTCACATCCAAAATTCCCTCACCAATAAAACCACTGTTGGATGCAATTGATTTGAACCAGGCATTATCCAGTCCTTCTCAATCACCTATTAACGAGAATATACCTCAACAACTGACTGGGTCTGATGTATCAATCTTTGCTAACCCACCAACACAACCTGAGGAGGTTACACCCCTTGAGTTACAAGTAACTCTTGGTGGTAATCCAAGTGAAGCAGCCACTACAACTGTTACACCCACTGGGTTACATTTGGACAGTGGTTACATTCATAAGACTTCCTTGGAGGCAATTCCTTTTATAGCACCTCTGCCAACCACCAGTGGATTTATTTATCCTACTGGCACCATCAAAAGGTTGTCAAGTGTTGAAGGAAGAAGACCCCAGTACCAAGAAAAAGGGGCATCAGTGGTTAATGTTTGGAGTATATTCCCTACATCTACCACTGATAAAACCACTGCTAGTGGGAAATCAGATGATCCCATTAACTTGGGTGATGGTTTAAAGTACCAGAAATTGACGGATCGCATTGCAAAGCTTGATAACTCTGTTGCAGAACTCAAAAATATGCTACAACAGGTGTTACAAGTTCAGAAGGTACAACCAACTGCTGTTCCACCTCAAGCACCTGCTCCACAAAGGGCACCTGCTACAAATGAGCTCTGGAATCTATTTCACCCTTTTCTCCAACAACAAGCATAATTAGCAGATCAGCAACATGAAAAACATGTACAACAGCTGAGAAATGCAATGGAGTCAAGGTTCAAGAACACTCAGGCTGACTTAAAGGCTCTCAAAACTCAGATCTTGCACACCACTGGCACTGCTCCTCCAAAAGTACGCTTCATTTATGACCTCCCAGAAGATAATGCAAAAAAGGGGGAGAAAATTAAGGAGTGGAAAAAGAAGGGTATAGAAGATGGTCTTTATCTTGAACCAGAGAATTCAAACATGACCAAAAAGATCCCTTTGCCAGATGGCAGCAAGAAGATTGATGTGACAACAAATGCACTAGCAGAAGCAGTTGCAAGTGTGAAAAGAGATAGAGAGGCCAAAAGAAAAGCCAGGGTAGACAGAATGGATCATCCAGATCAGGGTACTTCTGGGTCAAGGGATAATGAAAATCCTGTTGAGGAAAAGAAGAGGCCTACTAGAAAAGTAAGGCAACCCAAATCCATTCCTATCAGACGTTCAAAGTCTGCTCAAAAACCACCATACAAAACAGCTGATGCAGCAGGAGTTACAAAAACTACTGCTTGCCAAACAGTTGTTCCATCAACACACACCACTTCAATACACACAACATCCACCGCTTTACCATCATCACCACCAAAAACAACACCTGCTGACATACAGCAGAAGACAGCAGATGTTATAACATCTGTTGTAATGACAACAGTGGTTGAAACACCAGTTGTTTCAACAGCTGTTAGTCAATCACAATCCACTGCCACTACACCTACCACCACTGTTCCATTCAAAACATCATCAGTCTCTCCTAAACCAAAAAGGAGAAGACTAATTTTAAAAGATGATGACACACCTCCATCACCAACATCTTCAAAATCCCTATCACTTGTCACTATTCCAAAACCCATACCTTTCTCTTCAGCTCAAATTGTAAAACCACTACCTCCTGCTGGTGTCTCATTTCCTCTGGAACTCATTGCAGTCAGAGAAGAAATCAAATCATTTTATTATGAAGATGACCCAGCCAAAAGGAGTTTACCATCAATTGCAAATTATCCCAGGCCAAACAATCTTGAAGAATACTTGAAACTCAAGGCCAAACAAGCAGAGGATATTGCAATCAAAAATAAAAAGGGGAAATCTGATAGAGAATTTCAACAAAACTATCAGTTTTTACTCTCACAGGTCAATGCTATGGAGCGTTTTGCTAAAAATGTATGTCAGAAAATTTCTGAAAGGGCAGATGAGTCCTTAAGGAAAGACTACATTGAAAACATCATGACCTACAAGAAATACAAGGGGGAGAAACACATGTACAAGAACTGGACCATTCCTGAGCTTGAAAAAGAAGCAGCTAGGATTCAAAACATGATCAAAAATAAGGTCAAGCAGACTCCTCCTGAAAAATTCAAACAATTTGAAGCTGAGAAGATGTTAGAGTTGAAGAGAATGAAAGAGGAGCTCATTGCAGCTGATTATGGGTCAAAGAACTCTGTGACAAAGTGGGGAGAAGATAGAGTCAGGGCAACATATAAGAAATTGGAGGAACTTAGAAAGAAATATCCAAGAGTTCCACAAAAGCCTGACTATTCCAAAGCAGAGGTTTCAAAAAGACCACCAAAGCTGCAAGTCAAAAGAACCACTGCTCCAGCTGGTGCTGCCATCTACAAAAGAAGGAGCAAAAACCAGTTTAGCATGGAAACAATTCAAGATCTATTAGCTGGAGATGCCATTGTAAAAGCAGGCACAAACGTAATGATTAAAGAAGATCTTGAATTGGAACAAACTGCAAGTGCTGCTCAGCCAGCCATGAATAGGCCAGCCTCTCCAAATACTTCTGCAAATAAACATCTCCCAAGAAACCCACCAGGCTCAAAAATACAAAAGTGGGAAACTGACAAACAGACTTGCGTATTGACTTTGCTCAGGTCTGGTGGAGTAGTGGAGAAAATATCAAGGGAACAAGCTCTTGGCCTGAGTCTTGAAGATTTGCAGGATCTCCTTGATCTTCCACTTAGCAGGGATGATGAAGATACAGATGCCCTAGACTTTGAATTACAATTTAAAGGTCAGATAAGGGAACTATTGATGAGGCAATAAAGATTTCCACAAATAATGAAGAGTTTTGGCATTATCTGTTCCAGGGGGAGATTGTTGGGATTGAACCCTATCAGAGGAACAGATAATTAAAGCCAAAACTGGATCAGAGCAGTGGATCCAGAATAAGCAGACGTTTACAGATTAGTTCATGCAAATCTCTCCCCTTGAAAGTGGCTTTGTATCTGCTGATCTCCTATCTACTGATCTTACCAAGTGCTGATCCACAACTGCTGCCTTGCATCTACTGCCAAGTGTTAAAGACTGATAGAAGACCAAAGCTCTGCTGACTCAATCTACTGTCTTGAGTCAAGTACTGCTGATCCGGACAAGCACTGCTGGGTTCACAGCAGTGGAAGGATGCAACAGCTGTTTATGTGTCTTTTATGTATTAGATTGTAATAGCAGTAGTTAGTACATCAGTGTTTGTATAGATCAGAGGTTAGAGTTTGTTAGGAGGTTAGATGTCACTTTCATGGTGACGTCAGCTAAGATGCTCAGTGGTTTGCAAGTGCCTATAAATAGTTCAGTACTTTGTACTGTTCTATTAGCTCTTTCACCACATCGTCTTCTTTGCACGAACAAACTACTGAGCTCTGGCTGAGGGGGAGTTTGCATTCTTACATCAATCATTGTAATCGTTGTTGAAATAAATTCAATCTTTCGATTCCTTGTGTAAAGATGTTTGATTAAAGTATTACTCTCATTTGATTGTATGCAAAGTTTGCTTTCATCTTATTTCCGCTGCACAACTCTTTCATTTTCCATCTTAATTTCAAACAAAAGTACAATAAAAAAGAAACTCAGATCCAACACCTTTTGAATTAATTAAGATAAGGGACACTTGTCATTCCCAAATTATTTCTCACACTTCTTACAAAAGTTAGACTTTTTACAGGATCCTCTACCTCTACGTACATATGAAAGTAGATAAAAGAGATCATAAATATAAGGTAGGTAATAGTAAAAAAAAAGCATTAGTTAAACATGATGTTGGGTGAGTGATCGTTTGGAGGTTTCGGATGCCATTTTACGTTTTCATTTCAGCTGGGTGAGGGATCCGTTTGCGGCCAATGAAATGCAGGAGCTAGATGATCTGTTGTTTTCTCTCGGCGGGGTCAGGCTCACGTCTGAAAGAGATAAATGGCTGTGGTCCCCGGAGGCTTCGGGGGTTTTTTCGACAAGGTATTTCAAGGCGGTAGCGTCAGGAGTTAGGGCCGAGGAGGTCCCTTTTTCATTCAAGGGTTGGGGCTGGGTTCCTGCCAGGTGCAGGATTTTCATGTGGAGAACCGATATTGACCGGATCCCGACTAAACAAGCGTTAGAAAGAAGGAACATCCAGGTTGGTTCGCAGTTTTGTGCGCTTTGCGGGGATGGAGTGCAGTGGCGGATCCAGGAATATTTTTCACTGGATTCACTTTTTTAGATACTCCAATTTCATGTGTCTGAACATAAAGAATTTCGGGTCGGTTCGATAGTTCGGATCGGGTAAGGTTCATCACATAATAAAAGTACGATACAATGATGAAAAGAAAATCGTCATTAGAAATTTAAAAACACATAATATAAAATACGATAGTCTTTACAAATAAAAAAAAACTTCCTAAAGTTGTTGACGACGAGTTTTCATCTTTTGAACCCAATTTATGTAATCAATTTCAAACTTAAAAACCCAATTTCAAACCGAATTTAACCCAATTCTCAACTCAATGAAACTGATTTATGTAATCAACTCAATGAAACCCAATTCTCAACTCAATGAAACCCAATTTAACCCAATTTCAAAAGCTGATTTATGTAATCACTAATGTATAACAAACAGATGTATAACATTAACAAACTGTAATCACTGATGTTGATGTAATCAAAATTCTAACCTTAATCGCTGATTCGTATAAGAAAAACAAAGTGTCGGCAGACGGCAGCAATCAGCGGAGGCGGAGCAGCAGAGAGGAAGGACGGCGCAGACGGCAGCAATCGGCGGAGAGGAAGGATCCGCGGCGCTGGTTACTGAGGTGGAGCTACTGAGCCTGATGTTGTTTCACTCTGTTCGTTACTTGTTCAATGCTCTGTGCGGCGTGTGTTTTGTGATATAACCCTAAATGGGTTTTATTACATTACAGAAAAAAATTAAAAGAGAAATTAAAAAAAAAACGGAACAAAAACCACTTATACGGGCTTCGAACTCGGGTGAGTTAGGAAGAAAAGCGCGGACATAACCAGTGGAACCAAGGCTTTTTTTGTTTATGGGTTCCCTTTATAATTTACTTATGGGTTCCTTTTCAGTTTCTTATATATATTTACACTAAAAATTAAAAACCGAATGGGTTCCCGGGAACCCGTAGTTTCTACATAAGTCCGCCCCTGATGGAGTGGAAACGGTGAAACACTTGTTTACGGCTTACAATGTTGCTATGAGAGTTTGGAATCACTTTTGTGGGTGGGTGAATATCCCTCCGTTCTTTGCGTTCTCGTTCTCGTTCTCGGACGACCTAAATCTTCACAAAGGGGTGGATCGGAACAATAAAGCCAAGGAGATTATTCGAGGTTTGGTTATAGTTGTTTGTTGGGCGATATGGAAAGCAAGGAACGATAAGATTTTTGCCAATGGTAGAGTTGATAGTGTAGTCATGTTTGGCGAAGTGAGATCCTTCGGATTTCTTTGGCTGAAAATAGATCGAAGTATAGGGAGATAGTGTGGAGAGAATGGTGTAACAATCCGTTGTATATGTTGTAAATGGTTGGTGGCGCGGTTCGGTTTTTTTTTTTTTTTTTTTTTCCAGGGCGGCTGTTCTTTAATAATATTCTCTTTTCAACAAAAAAAAAAAAAGAAAAGTATTAGTTAAACATGATGTTGGAAATTCCATGCAGGTAAAGGGAGTGGGGGTGGTCACTAGTGATAGAATTCTATCACTCACAAGCATCCAATCAAGTTCCGCCATCTCATCAACCATCATTTCATCACTCACAACCTTTTTTAGTGGCGGTGGTCATCACTCACAACACCCAAAAATAAACCCCCATGTTCCCTCACAATTTCCATTTTCCATGGCGTGATAAAATCCACGCGCTATAAATTTCACTCGTTATAAACTATAGTGGCGATGGTGTTCTAAGGTCTACCACGCGTTGTTTTTGGCTATCACTGGGGATAACATTCCACACCCAGTGCTCTAATCTAATAGAAAGAAGAAATAATCATGCGAATAATGAGAGCTTTCCACACCCAGTCTCTAATCTAATAGAAAGAAGAAATAATCATGCGAATAATGAGAGCTGATCTATTTGGGCTGGGCCTAGTCAACGAATTAAAAGGAATTTGGGAACTAACAGACGAAAACAAAATAAAAAGCTCCATATTAATTAACATTAGATTGGACGGCAATTTGAAGGTTCACAAATAAAAGTGGGTTGGGCCCAACTATTGAACAATAGGTCGACAGAAGGTGGAGGTAATAATATATTTTTCTCTTTGGCCGCAATTAGAAAAAAAGAGAGTTGATGGCAGGCAGATAACTGGGACGCGACGAAGAGAGGAAAGAAAAAAAAAAGGGTGCAAGTCAGGATCAAGATTCAAGTCTGGGTTTGCAATTTATTAGTATTCAATTTTGTTAAGACTTTGTGTTTTCAAACTTGATCTTATGTTTTTTTTTATCATATTTCTTAAATACACTAGTACAAAAATAACCCTTTTTAAAACGGTGATCTACACATTTTAAAACGGTTGGACAACCGTTTTAAATTCATATGTTTTAAAAGGTAATGGACCGTTTTAATTAAGAAGCAACCGTTTTAAAAGGGTTCCATTATAGTGGAGATTCACGTTTACAGTGGAGATTATGAGTGTTTAAAAAAACAATGCAACCGTTTTAAAAGTGGTGTATTTAGATTTTGAGTGTTTTAAAAGCAACACAACCGTTTTAAAAGGTGGTCTTGCATGAGGTTTCTGTGTGTTTTAAAAATACAAATCAACCGTTTTAAAAAGGTTCATATAGTGTTTTAAAAATACAAATCAACCGTTTTAAAAGGTTCTTTTATGACTTTATTAGTGTTTTAAAAAATCAAAGCAACACCGTTTTAGATTGGGTGGTCATTTATGACTGTTTTAAAAAAGAAATATACCCTTTTAAAAATGTTTTATAAAAAATGTTTTTCATCATTCAATTATTTCTAATCATGGGGTTATATTATATACAGTAACTAATTATATAATTCCATTAATAATTTAAAAGCATTACACAGATACATAAATATAAAGGAAATCTGGTTCTTCAAAACATCACACAATAGTTCTAATTTGTCTTTACATAACCCATTAATCCAAGTTTCGGCTAAATAACATCTACTAGAAATCCTTAATAGGTTGACTTGAACCCTCTAGCACACATCCATATTGCTGTGAATTCAACCCCTGCAAAAATAATGACACATTAAAACTTTAAACTTATAACCTGAATGTAGTATTATGTAACTGGAGAAAGAACACGTCAACATCAATAGATCCAAGCTAATACATGGTTTCAAGTTAATTCCAGTTTTATCAACACCAAATCAGTTTATAAATACTCTTATGACTGAGCCTACTCTTCTTAGCCAACTACCTCGGTCACCTAGACCGAGCCTCGATCCTCCAGACCGAGCCTCAGCCCTCCAGGCTGAGCCTATAATAAATCAACGTGCTCAACATTTGTTTGTAAAAAGTTTTGGATCTGGACTTAAGTGGTATGCAGTAAAATGTTTTCGTGAGAGCCCTAGTGATCATAGTCTAGACTCGAGAAAGAATCCTAGTTCGCTATGATCAGAGCTCTGATACCAAGCTGTCACACCCTGGCTTTGCGGAAGCGTGGTTAATTTTGGTGTGACTTCTTAATACCATAGCTTAACCATAACAAAGCTATATGAAATAAAATCATGCAAGATCATCCGTTCGATTAAGTTTTAAAACCAGAGTAACATAACATTGTCTTAGGGACTTACAACCTCATAACGTAAAACATTGTCTTGATAAACGTAAACATCAACATGAAATAAACGCAGTTTAAGATTTGTGACTTGTCCAGGAAAGAGTCACATTTCCTAAACTGGGATGACCTTGGAACCCTTATGCAGCGGGAAAACATAACATACCGCGCCAGATCTTTAATTTCCTGAAATACATGTAAGTTGAAAAATCAACAATAATGTTGAGCGAGTTCATGTGTAAGTGAGTAAGTAAACCTTTGTGAGTATAAAAATAGTCTTGGTATGTAGCAAATAAGGGAATTGAGATCACCAATGGTTTGCAAGGCCACTGATATATGTGAAGTGCAAATAGGGAGACTCAAACCTAGCAGATTTCGCCACGGCATTAGTATGTGGACAAAGTCACCCCAAGGTCCGTTTCTAGTTTGGCCTGGGGCTGGGCTCGCTACACCCAGATAGAACTACCGCTCCTGTCCCTCGGTCCCGACATGAGGACTAATGGCCTCATATTGCTCCTACCCACTCACATGATCTAAGTAGTAAACCTCCTTACGCTAACCATACCGTGTATAAAGTACTCGTAATCATAGTAACATGTATTTCACCCCCGCGGTTAAGAAAACTGAAAACAGTTAGAGAAAAGGGGGACATGAACTCACAGTGAAGCGTCTCTACCAAGTATCTCCTGCTCACGCAGCTGTGCGACGACCTACAGGTGCTAATTTCTATTAGACGGACGGCCGTGCCTTAGCTTCATGGTTTATGTTTTTGGGAATTAGTTAGACAACTATTTCGTGTTTACATTCTGTATATACTTGGTAGTTAATCTCCTTCCCAAGGATGGGGGATTTAATACATGTGCGTTCATAAATATTTCCGTAAATGCGTAAGTTACGTTTAACAATCGAGTGGTAATATAATCACCGGTGTAACTTATATATTTATGGTGAAAGCGTTCGTATTATTTTGGATTCGTTAACGTTCGTAAATATTATTTCTACTCTAAAAATAATATTTATGTATTTTCACAGAATAATCATAAACAGTGTGTGAAAAATATATATTTATCACGTTAAATTTTGTGAAAATCCCACCTCCGAATATTTAGTAAATAAAGTCATGGCGAAATTTATATTTTGAAAACATGTCCAAAAATAATTCTAACACTTGTAGTGTAAATAGTTCTAAGTGTTAGGTTGTTAGAAAAATTTCGCCAGAGTTTCCTCTGTAACTGGAGGTGGCCACGCTTTCAAGCGTATCATTTTCTTTAACAAATCAACTCAACAATTTTCTTTATTTGATCAGAACAACTTTTCTCACAACAACTAATCAACATATGTGTAAATTACCAAAAATTATATGAACTTGCAGTTTTTCCCAAAACTGTGGTGTAAATCCCCTTAAATTTAGTAGATCTTTATATAAGGTAATTTGATCTTGTAAAAACCTCGTTTTTAGAGAAAATCCATCTTTTAAAATACATGATTTCTTTAATGCTTAGTCCTTTGAAAATACCACTTGCAGATACGTAGATCTGCTAGTTTTAAACACAATTTTACAAGTAAAACTCTTTTACACAAGTTCATGTTTCATGTGTGGTAGAGTTTCACCTTTTAACCCTTGTATTATTCAAAACAAGCTTATGTTAAGATCCATGATCTTACCAAACCGGGTTAAACGATGATCCGAGCTACCACATCATAGATCGGGCCTAAATAATCATACATTTCGAATACTACATCATTTACACAACATATGAGTTATTAACCACCATTCTTAGTGTTTTAAGTAGACTTTAAAGCATCAACTTGTAAGATTTCGAGTTTTAATCATCATACATCTTATTAACCACCTTAGATTAGTTCAAGAACGAGTTTTAAGCATTATACCTCTAGCTCGAGGCTAGGGAAGAATCTATGCGCAAAAGAGGTGGATAAAAGCTAAGTAGAGAGGTCCTTCGCGTTCCGCTTGCACCAAGCTTCCTAATACGAGACCCTTGATGCTTGAATGAGCTTGGAACTTGCAAGATCAAACTTGAAGAATGGATGGATGGGGGTGGGGTGTTCGGCCGAGAGCTCTAGAGGGCAAGAGAGAGAGTTGTGAAGTGTGTGGTGTGATGAATGATAATCTTGTGTTTAGTCATGAACTTATAGACAAAACTTAGGCTAATTACCCAATGGATCTTGTGCCCCCTAGATATTATGCATATGAGATTTAAACAAATCAACAAGGACAAGGTATGTCCCCTTGGGGACGGTTTCGGTTAAGGGGGGGGGGGTAGTTTGGTTCCATTTCAACTAGTCATTAAGCATTAGTTAGATAATTAGGTTAAGTTAAGTGTTTAACTTGGTTACTTGTGTATAGTGTGTTACAATGGGTGTTAGGGCATACGGGGACCCTAACTGGCTCAGAAAAAGATAAATAATGAAAATAACAATATTTTCACGTTCCGGGTATAGTCCGGTTGTTTGGTTGGATAGTAATCCGTTAAAGCGTTACTAAAGCTTTAAAGTGTCGTTATTACTCTTTTTAGTGACACTACTCATTTCTGACACTTTGGAAAGTGTCTAGTAATATTTTTCTCATGTTTTGGCACTTTATTAGTTAGCTAAAAGCTGAATTATTTTGTAAAGTGCTGAGTTTTGTACTTAGAGTACGTTTTAGGCACATCCAGTCGTAGTGACTTATTCCTAGAGACGCAGTTCCACAACCCTTGTATCCCTACACTCACCACTTAGTGTAGCAAAATATTTCAGGCTCTTACAGGCCTTAGAGGCAGTGTTTGCCTGATGCTGGCTTTATCAGCATGTTCAATAGGTTATCCGTGTATTGTGCTACTGTGCTTTTTGTGCATCATGTTTGTCACTAAGGTTCAGTATGTAAATAATGTAGTGACGATAAGTAAAGTATGATGCAAGTAAGTACATGTATCAGATATCAAGTAGCAGTTCATCAGCTAGTTCAAACAAGCACAGTAATTAAGCAGTAATTAATCATTAGTTAAGTCGTACGGATACCTGGTTTAGTGCGGGTTGTCACATCACAAGCATACCATATCTAGGCTCTAAATTACATATTCATACAAAATAACATGAAAAGAAGATAAAAGCTTACCATGTAATTGCACAAACGTCTTTAATATGTTTTCTACAAATTTGTCAATTTCACACCGAGTAA
Organism: Helianthus tuberosus; assembly: GCA_030545235.1. NCBI lineage: Eukaryota > Viridiplantae > Streptophyta > Magnoliopsida > Asterales > Asteraceae > Helianthus > Helianthus tuberosus. The sequence goes on from JARYGA010006076.1 coordinate 30,687, forward strand.
GGGGCTTAGAATTGTACATCATCTTGAACAAATAAATAAATAAAAGTTAGATTACAATTCAATATGCATTATAGTTCAACATATAAAAGACATAAATATACAAAATATACTTACAAGATGTTCTCTGCAAGTCATCAAAAAATCATACATAGCGTGCATCACATAATACCCACATTCGCAGGTTCCGCTTTGTTGATGACACTAAATATATTGAATTAACAAGTAACTAGTTAAAATATAAAGAAAATGAATAAAAACTTACATTTTCCATTTTCCATGTTATTTTCGTTTTCGTAGCTTTTTCAAATAACTCAGTGATCTTGTAACACGATGCATCCTTTTCCTCATTGCTTGAATCGATAATATGTCCATAGTAGTTTTTATCTAAGGGGTTGCGATGAATCATAATTAATGAATAATGACCCCTGCATTACGAAATTTTTTACAAAAACTAGTATGTTAGTTTTTAACTAAATGAAATAAATAAAATCAAGAAAAGTAGCAAAAAATAAAACTAATACCCGGCTAAATATGGTGCCATAAAATATTGCTTTTTTCTTATGATACTTCATGACAGATTTAATATGATTTATGGCAAGGTTTTCATTTGCTTCAATTGTATTTAATGCAATATAATGAGTATTAAAATACGCAGTTTTATTCAAGCTATTTATCTCTCCCAAAGCATATAAATACCTAAAAGCAAAGAAAGAAATATTATAAATTAGTATCACTCAGTTATATTTTCATAAAATGTTTCCATAAAATAACTAAACAAAAAATCAATGTACTTACATAATATACCAATTCAAAGTTCCGAGCTCCGCCCATTTGTCAAGAGATAGATTTATTAATTCCGTTATTTCAACGTGCTCAACTTCAGGTTCCTTGTACATTCCGTTTGGCGAAGTAACCGCAACCGTTGCGCTTTCGTTAGCTTTAAGCGCCAATTCTTCTTCTAATCTATATATGTTTTCAGGCCGGCTTTTCTTTACCTTTCTCAAAAGTTTAGCAATGTTTGTATTTTTTTTCTTCGGTTTGGAAATAGGTGTTGTATGAACAGGCTCAGTAGAGACAAGCGATGCCAGAACAGGCTCAGTGGAGACAGGCGATGCAGGAACAGGCTCAGTGGAGACAGGCGATGCAGGAACAGGCTCAGTTGAGACAGGCGGTGTAGGAACAGGCTCAGTGGAGACAGGCGGTATAGGAACATGCTCACTACGAACACGCATAGTAGGAGCAGTCTCAATAACTTTAGGATCAACAACATCCTTGGTATGACTCGGTTGTATTGGAATCTCGATATTTAACTACATTAACAAATGACATTATCAGACCATTTATTATAACTATATATATACAGAGAGAGAGATAGAATAAAGTGATTACCAAATCCATAAAACTCACTCCAGTGTTTACTTCTTCTTGAAATTCCATGTGTCCTTGAAATGCCATGTGTCCTTCGTCAGGCTACATTAGCAAAGAAAATATATTTTATTTCAACTATATGTAAATTATAATTTATAAAAAACAATTACCAGAGTTGGCATATAACACTCAGAATAATCGGGTGGTGGTTGCTGATGATAAGCATCTGATTTTTGACGAGAATCGGTGTTTAAAAGCTGTATAATAAAACAAATATTGTTAATATAACAATAAATAAAGTAATATACGGCTACATTTTCATAAAAAATATACATTTATGGCTTTTCTAGGCCATTGAATAAAATTTCCTTGTGTACTACCCATATCAGTTACTTCCTCAGGCTTCATTGTGTGTGGCGGGATAGGATAACCTTTATATTTTCCACTACACCATCTACATAGATCTTTATGTAATCAACAAGCATCGGGTTGTCATCTAAAATCCTATCAGAAGACGGATAAGCTTGCCCATGTCCTAAAATCATGTTGGGGAAGGAATCGTCGAATGGCCATATAAGCTCACAAGTAGTGATTGACTGCAAACACGTAAATATTGTTAGTAAATACTATAAAATACACCTATCTTTTTCTAGTGTATCGCTATTTTTTATAAGCATCATACATGTTTACGCCTGTACTCCATAGTGCTTTCATGTCATCAATCAAAGGAGATAAATAAACATCAATGTCATTACCGGGTTGGTATGGACCTAGAATTAACAATGACATCATTATGTATTTTCGTTTCATACATAACCATGGTGGAAGATTGTAGATGCACATAAGAACCGGCCAAGTACTATGACGACTACTCATATTTGCAAAAAGATTAATACCGTCCGAACTAAGACCAAACCGTATATTTCTAATCTCGGTACCAAAATCTGGAAATTTATAATCAATATTTCTCCACTGAGGTGAATCCGCCACATGTCTTAACTTTCCATCTTTTTTACGATCTTCAGAATGCCAACTGTTTTGGTAAAAAATTACCGAAGCAATTAAGTGATCAAATTAGTTAAGTGAGGTAGTGTGCTAAAAAGTGTGTTGAAAATATGTTGGTTAAGTTGTTTAGAAAAACAGTATTCAGGATACGGCTCAGGATATAGAGCTGTATCTGTGATCAAACAATGAGCAGAAAAGTAAAGGGTGACACGTGATGTACGAGGAAAGCCCTTGATCAATCTAGATCGCCGGCATAAAACCTCGGGAGCTGACAATCGCAGCTGCCTTGTTCTTCTATTACTTCAAACGTCAGGATACAGTGCAGGATATTGATCGGATCGCTAAGTGTTACAATGAGATTTGAGTACAAGTGTTTGTGTGTAGTGGTTGCTAGTAGCTAGAGGGCAAAGAGTGTGAGTGAAAGTGTGTGAAAAGTTGTGTCTACCTATGATCCGATCGCCCCTTTATATAGTTACAAAAAACAAACTAACTCTCCTATTATTCCGGGATGCTGGGAATATTCCATTCTGAACGTTGGGGGACTCTTTCTACTTGTTTTCCACGTGCTTATTGACTACAAAACCGGGTCTTCAGCTCATATAACCGTTACAATGTCAATAACATTGACCAACATCCGATATTCTCGCGGAATATGCCTTTCTGACCGTTACAAGACCCATTTTTCCACCATCAACGTCCATTTTTCAACCACCTTGAGCGAATCTTCAGGTAGATCAAGTCTTTTAACGTTGGTACCTTGCAACCAACGTTTTACAAGCCAATCGTTAGTAATAGTCAGGATACTGCCTCAGGATATTACCAATATCCTGGCCCGGTATCCTGATACGGTATCCTGATCCGGTATCCTGATCCGGTATCCTGATCATATACAACTAATAAAAAATCAAGATACAAAATCAGGATATGGGCTCAGAATTTCACCCATAACAATTGTCCCCAAAAATATAACTGTTGGATATCATGATTCCAACGGATATATTTTTTTTTTAGTCATTCCAACATGTCTAGTAAGGATATCTGTTTTAAATATTCTTGCATAGTTTTGGTTACTTCAGAATACTATCATGTAATGAAATTAGAATTACTCCCTTTTACGCAGATTCCATCAAGGACCCTGCTACTTTTGATCCAGATGAGCTTGACAGCTTTTCTAAGCTTGTCCTGGTGAAAAAGGAGCTATATGTTGCCATCAGCTCTAAGCCCTCTGCTGCTGCTGCCAAAGGTTTCTCTTATGGTGACCTTGGCTTCATGGAATTCATCGAGCCCATGATCTCCTTCCCTAATAAGGTAAGTATCCAGATCCTGTATCTCGTACACATATACTGAACCTGTATCCTGGTTAGTTTGTCTTTAGTGATACCTGTATTTTGTAGGGTCTAAATTATCTGGTCGTCCTGCACTTAGAACAATTTTCATTTCCTGCAAGTAGAATAGTTTGACAGTTGAAGGTGGAGGGATCCTGTGTTTTCAGGATGAAGCCTTCAACTGTTTATGTAAATATGCTTTAAATACTTAATCGTGTTCTTGGTGAATGGGTCTCTTTTTGAGATGAAACCAAGAATACAATTTTTTGGACCAATAATAATAAACTAACCTTTTTGACCTCATCTCCGTGTTATATGTTATTTTGAAAAATTTGTTCTGAATATCCTGATCAGGATACTGGTATGATACTTAATTGCTTTGTCACCTTTGTTCAGAATGTTTGACAAAAACTTAGTTAAATACAAATTTTCATAAAAACTTAACTTACTCAGATAAGGCCTTCAAACTTAGGAAAAGTAAGAATCCATACCAGAAACACCTAGGCAATAATCTTCATTCTTAAACCTTTGAATCATTCGCAATGTCCCCAGTCGGATATAGTATCAGCATACGTCATGTTCCATCACGGATGTCCCCTGTCTGTGCAGGACCAGTATGTTGTACCGGGATATGATCCTTTAGCAATTCTTCAACCAGTTGTTTAAACTTAGCAATCTTTTTTCAAAAATTTATGTAGACTTGTAAATGATTATGTTTTTTGAAAATATACTTTGGAATTATCCAAAAAAAAATTGTATTTTATTGGGACTAAACCCAGTTTCCAGGCATTTAAGCCGGAGTATAAGAACCTCAAGACTTGAAAAGGTGAAAACCTTTAACTCTTTGAGTTTTACCGGGGATTTTACCCACGTTTCGTGCGCTACAGGCGAGAGTGTATAAACTCCAAGACTTAGAAAGGTGAAAACCTTTAAACCTTAGAGAGTATGAAAATACCCTTTCGCGAGAGAGGGTGATCAATCCTCATATACCTTAAGGATCCAGGGTATAGCCAACAGTAACGAAATTGTCAGCCACTTTTACATGAACTGGTCCCGCCACCTTGAACTATCCCTGGATAGCTTGCGCTCCAGGTGGGGTGTTTAAACCCAATTCGAAAGAAAGGTGAATACATTTAAACCTTTGAAGGGACCAGGATCCCTTAAACGTGAGAGAGGGGGCCAATCCTCTAATCTTTCGACTTATCCTGAGTATATATCCTGGAGCTATATCCTGAAACATATCCTGCAAAACAATTGTAAACTAAGGTGGGAGTTAGCTTGGCTAACACCCCTCCGATGCTTAAGTCAGTACTGGGTTCAAGATAATAAACAAATATATTTAAAATAGAATACATACCATTCCGAGATAGAAAATAAATTCTACTCTTACTTGAAATAGAGCTTTAAATGTATTGCATTCCAGGATCTTGGTAGCATATCCCCTTCCATATTCTTGAGTCGATATGCTCCTTTCCCTGCTGCTGACTCGACTTCATATGGTCCTTCCCATTTCGGAGCTAGCTTGCCATCGGCAGGATTAGTGGTATTTTGAAAAGCCTTTCTTAGCACCCAATCTCCAACTCGAAATCTTCTAGTCCTTATGTTCTTATTATATGCTCTGGATATTCTTTGTTGATATGCTGCTATCCTTAGTCTCGCTGCGTCTCTTTTTTCATCTATAGTATCCAAATCTTGACATAAGACTTCAGGATTCTGTTCAGGATCCTGTAGGATAGATCTTGCAGTAGGTATCGTCATTTCTGTTGGAATCACTGCTTCCGCTCCAAATACCAAGGAAAACGGGGTTTGACCAGTTGCATTCTTTACCGTTGTCCTATCAGCCCACAAAACAAAGGGTAACTCTTCTGCCCATCTTCCTTTTTTGGCTCCAAGCCTCTTCTTTAGGTTATTGACTATTATCTTGTTTGAGGATTCAGCTTGCCTATTTGCTTGAGGATGTACCGGAGTAGATGTGATCATTTTGATTCCCCAACTCTTGCAAAAGTCAGTAGTCCTTTTGCTTATAAACTGGGACCCATTATCACAAATGATCTCAGCTGGTACCCCAAACCTAGTCAGGATATTCCTCTTTATGAAGGATACTACTTCTTGGTCTCTAACTTGAACAAATGCTTCAGCCTCAACCCACTTGGAGAAATAATCCGTCATTGCTAACATAAAGACTTTTCCTCCTGGAGCTTTTGGTAACTTCCCTACTATATCCATCCCCCATTTCATGAATGGCCAAGGGGAAACTACAGGATATAGTGGTTCAGCTGGTTGATGTAGTATGTTACTATGCCTTTGGCATGCATCACATCTTCGAGCATATTCTGCAGCATCTTTCCTCATCGTTGGCCAATAATATCCTGTCCTTAATACTTTCGAGAACAATGATCTGCCCCCAGTGTGACTACCACAATCCCCTTCATGTATATCCTGAAGTACTTCTTTGGCTTCAGGATCCTCCAAGCACCTCAAATACGGTCCTGCAAGAGATTTCTTGTATAAAACATTATTTATAATAGTGAATCGTGATACCTTTATCCTAAATGCCTTAGGATTTTCATTTCCGGGGATGTGTCCTTCTTAAAGATATCTCACAATTGGAGCCGTCCAGGATTTAGGATCCTGTTCAGGATATTCCGCTCCAGGATCCCGAATACCCGCTACTTCTTTATCCTGAGGATTCGTTGCAGGATATAAGACATGTAATATTGGTATTTGGGTCCCTTCAGGTATCCTGATCGATGATCCCAAATTTGCTAAGGTATCCGCTTCAGCATTATCCTCCCTTGGTACCTGTTCAAGTATAAAAACATCGAAATATCCTGCTAATTTTTTGAGAATATCGAGATATTCGATTAATTTCTCACCCTTAACTGCATAGGATCCATTAAAATGGTTAGTAATTAACAAAGAGTCAACATATACTTGCAAATTTTTTATACTCATGCTCTTAGCCAACTCTAATCCTGCAATTAAAGCCTCATACTCTGCTTCATTATTAGTAGCAGGAAATTCACACCTAATAGCCTGGGGTAATATGTCCCCCTGTGGCGATTTTAGTAGTATTCCTAATCCTACTCCTCTTACATTAGATGCACCATCAGTATATAATGTCCAGGATCCTGAGGATTCTCCTAACTGTTGAACTTCTAGGTCTACCTCATCCTGAATATCACTACTGAAATCAGCCACAAAGTCAGCTAAAGCTTGAGACTTTATGGCATTTCTAGGTTCATATACTAAATCATAAGCACTTAACTTTACTGACCACTTGGCCATCCTGCCTGACATCTCTGGTTTCCTAAGCACATTTTTGACAGGATAATTTGTTTTAACATGTATCCTATGTGTCTCAAAATAATGTCTAAGCTTCGTCGATGCCATGACTAGAGCTAATATTAATTTTTCTAAATGAGAATACCTAGTTTCAGCATCTAACAAACTTTTACTAACATAATAAACAGGATATTGCTGACCTTCATGGTCTTTTATAAGAACGGCACTTACAGCATTCCCTGATACAGCAAGGTATAGGGATAGTGGTTCACCATTTTCAGGCTTCATCAATAGAGGTGCGGTTGAGAGATATCGTTTCAAATCCTGCAAGGCTGCTTCATGCTTCTCACCCCACTCAAATTTTTTGTTCTTCTTCAGGATATCATAAAAATCTTTGCATTTCTCAGAGGATCTTGAGATAAATCTGTTTAATGCTGCCACTCGCCCTGTTAATCGTTGAACATCCTTCATATTTGAGGGCGATTTAATATCCAAGATGGCTTTAATCTGTTCCGGGCTCGCCTCTATTCCTCTTTTGGTCACCATATATCCTAGAAATTTTCCTGCCCCCACTCCAAAATGGCACTTAGCAGGATTCAGCTTCATGTTATACTGATCCAGGATATCAAACGCTCCTTTAATATCCTGGAGATGATCCTGAGCTTTCTTTGATTTTACCACCATATCGTCGATGTACACCTCCATGGTGTCCCCCAGTTTGTCTTTGAACATCATGTTTACCAATCTTTGGTATGTTGCACCTGCATTTTTCAAACCAAAAGGCATAGCTGTATAACAATAAATACCTGTTGGTGTCATGAAGGCAGTATCCTCCTGGTCAGAAGGCTCCATTTGGATCTGTTGAAATCCTGAGGATGCGTCCATGAAGGTCAGCATTTCATGCCCGGCAGTGGCATCTACCATTGCATCAATGTGGGGAAGAGGAAATGGGTCTTTAGGACAAGCTTTATTCAAGTCTGTGTAGTCTACACAAACTCTCCATTTCCCATTTTTCTTCTGTACCACAACCACGTTTGCTAGCCACCTTGGGAACTTAACCTCTCTGATCATCCAAGCTTGTTTTTTGTGAGTGATAATGTCTTTGGATATGCCTGTCATATCCTCATGCTTCCATGCAAACGTTGACATCCTGCATTTCAAAAAGTTAATTAACTGTTCTTCAATATCCTGAGGGATATTGGTTCCTACGAGCACCGAAATATCGGGATTATCCTGGTCCAGGATAATTTTCTTCACATCCTGCTCCGGATCCTCCACGATATCCTGGGCCCGCGTCTTTAATTGCTATGCTGCACTAGGCTTGGTTGAGGATTTCATCGAGGATGAGTAGCATTCTTTCGCCTCCTGCTGATCACTATCAACTTTGACAACTCCCCAAGGGGTAGGGATCTTGATACATTGGTGATACGTTGATGGCACAGCCTTCATATCGTGAATCCATGGTCTTCCCAATATGATGTTGTAGCAGGATAGAGAATCCATTACACAGAAACGTTGTATCGAGTTGACTCCTTCAACGTATACTGGTAACTTTATCTCTCCCACTGTGTTTCTAGCCTCTCCACTGAACCCAACAAGCACGGTAGACTTTGAAGTGATATCCATCGGAGATACATTCATTCTCTTCAGAGTCTCTAGTTGGATTATGTTGACGGAGCTGCCATTATCAACCAATATCCTGTGTACAAAATGGTTAGCCACATATAACGTTATTACCAGAGCATCATGGTGAGGATGCTGGACAGTATCCCTGTCATCAGCATCAAATGTGATCACTTTGTCAGTTGTGAGGGTAGCCATCCTGACAGGTTTGTCTCCCCTTTCGGCCTTAGCTTCTTTTGCATGTCTCTTTGCCGCCGAATACGAAGTCCCACAAATGTCGGATCCTCCCGAAATGAAGTTGATTATCTTGGCATCCGCGGGAGGTGATGCTGCTCGCTCAGGATCCTTCTCAGTATCCTGACCCTTATTCTTCTTTCTTCCTAAGAGATCTTTCAGATATCCCTTGCTTAGAAGATAGCTTATTTCTTTCCTAAGAGCAATGCAATCCTCAGTCACATGTCTGAAATCTTCGTGGAAAGCACACCATTTTGACTTATCTTTCCAATCAGCCTTCTGTTGACTCTTTCGAGGCCACCTAGCCTTGTCTCCTAGACCCTGCATGGCATACATCAATTCAGGAATGTTAACAGAAAAGCAATATTCAGACAACTCAGGATACTCTTCAGGATCCTCATCTTCGACAGCATTCACTCTCTTATTTTCATTTCTACCATATGGCTTAGGCCGATATGGCTTGAATGAGGATTCAGACTTCCTGTTAGTCGACTCATAGGTGTTGGATGAGTTCATTCTCTCTTGCATCTTCCTATCATCCTCCAATCGAATGTATCTTAGGGCCCTGTTTCGAGCTTCATCCAAGTTCCTGCATGGGTTCATTACAAGATCTTGATAAAATTGAGAATCTTTTTGCAGCCCCATCTTGAAAGCTTGCACAGCTGTTGCAACATCAAGATGTGGAATGTCTAGGGATTCCCGGCTGAACTTGTTCACATAATCCCTAAGGGATTCCTGAGGCCCCTGTGTTATCCTGTAGAGGTCACTTGTTAGTTTCTCAAAGCTTCTACTACAAGAAAACTGACTATTAAACAAATTTACTAAGTGAGCAAAAGATGTAATCGAATGCGGAGGAACATTCAAGAGCCATTTCAAGGCTGATCCTGTTAAGGTAGAACCAAAACCCTTGCACAAGCATGCTTCCTTGAGATCCGGAGGAATAGGGTTAATCTCCATTCTTTCCCTATACTGAGCAATATGCTCCTCAGGATCCGTAGTTCCGTCGTAAAGCTTCATGTTGGGGGTTTGAAATCTCTTTGGGATTTCAGCATCACAGATAGGATATGCAAAACGAGATATCTTGTGGCTGTCTTGGGACACTTCCGGGATCGGCTGGACCACCCCAGGTACACTGGATATCATGTCCTTCAACTTCTGAAGTTCCCTAGTAAGTGCTGATGTTACACCTGTATCCTGCAAAGATCCACTATTGTTAGTAGCATGAGTATTATTATTATTTGACACGTTACCCGTTGAAGGATTTTGCCCATATCCTGAAGCATATCCTGAGCTCCTCATGGTTGACATCCTGATCGAGGAGGGTATTTCAGGAGTATGATTCTGAGGAAGGCTGGGCACAATATTCCCCCTGTTATCCTCAGTATACACAGCTGAACTGAAGTTCAAAGTTCTGGGTTGTAATGGAGTGACAATATCCTCAGCAGATCTGCTCGAGCCAGACTTCAGGAGTTGTATTTCCCTCAATAGCATTTGGTTTGTTTCTTGTTGCTGCCTCATTTGTTCCTGCACACTTCCAAATAAGGTTAAAATTTCATCATTAGAAGCTAAAATGGGAGCAGATTCCTGAACGCTGCGAGTAGGGATAATATCCTGAGGTCGTGAAGAGGCTGGCATCCTTGGAGGAGGTGGTGGAAGCACCGAACCGGTAGTAGCAGAAGTCATAGCAGACACAGTAGAGGAACTCATGTTTGATCTTGAGGCCATTGTGGACAATGTGGCAAAAATTTTTGAAAATAGAAAACCGATTAGCGATTTGACAAAAATTTTTAGTAAAGAGAGCACCACTTGCCCCACGGTGGGCGCCAAATTGTTTTGGTCAAAAATTACCGAAGCAATTAAGTGATCAAATTAGTTAAGTGAGGTAGTGTGCTAAAAAGTGTGTTGAAAATATGTTGGTTAAGTTGTTTAGAAAAACAGTATTCAGGATACGGCTCAGGATATAGAGCTGTATCTGTGATCAAACAATGAGCAGAAAAGTAAAGGGTGACACGTGATGTACGAGGAAAGCCCTTGATCAATCTAGATCGCCGGCATAAAACCTCGGGAGCTGACAATCGCAGCTGCCTTGTTCTTCTATTACTTCAAACGTCAGGATACAGTGCAGGATATTGATCGGATCGCTAAGTGTTACAATGAGATTTGAGTACAAGTGTTTGTGTGTAGTGGTTGCTAGTAGCTAGAGGGCAAAGAGTGTGAGTGAAAGTGTGTGAAAAGTTGTGTCTACCTATGATCCGATCGCCCCTTTATATAGTTACAAAAAACAAACTAACTCTCCTATTATTCCGGGATGCTGGGAATATTCCATTCTGAACGTTGGGGGACTCTTTCTACTTGTTTTCCACGTGCTTATTGACTACAAAACCGGGTCTTCAGCTCATATAACCGTTACAATGTCAATAACATTGACCAACATCCGATATTCTCGCGGAATATGCCTTTCTGACCGTTACAAGACCCATTTTTCCACCATCAACGTCCATTTTTCAACCACCTTGAGCGAATCTTCAGGTAGATCAAGTCTTTTAACGTTGGTACCTTGCAACCAACGTTTTACAAGCCAATCGTTAGTAATAGTCAGGATACTGCCTCAGGATATTACCAATATCCTGGCCCGGTATCCTGATACGGTATCCTGATCCGGTATCCTGATCATATACAACTAATAAAAAATCAAGATACAAAATCAGGATATGGGCTCAGAATTTCACCCATAACACCAACGCAATAATTTTGATTCTTTATCGTTAACAAATAAACGTTTAAGTCTCGGTATAATGGGAAAATACCACAACAATTTAGCAGGTGGTCCATTTTTCGTCACATCATCATCATATTCAGCAACTTCTTTTTTCCGCTTGTACCTCGATGCACCACATACAGGACATTCATGACTGTTTTCGAACTCATTTCTATATAGGATACAGTCATTCGGACATGCATGTATTCTTTTAACTTTTAATCCCATTGGACACATCATTTTTTTAGCTTGGTATAAGGATATGAGTAACTCGTTGTCTTTGGGAAGCATGTCATTCAAAAGCACTAATAGACTTGTAAAACTCTTATCGCTCCATCCGTACTTCGACTTTAAGTTGAACAATTTCAACACTACACCGAGTTTAGAATAGTTTTCACAACCTGTATATAATGGTTTTTCCGAATCGACAAATATCTGTTGTAGTTTTTCTTGATCATTGTCACCAAAATTAGTTTCCAAATCATCAAACATGTCTTTTAAATTATCATTGTTATCGTTTAAATTGTCATCACTATCATTTAAATTGTCATTATCATCACTAATGTACGAATCATTGTTCTCATCATTATAACCAACAGAATTAGTCGATGTTGTGCTACGATTGGCAAGTGATTCCCCATGTTTTGACCAACAAGTATAATTATACATAAAACCATTTGTAATCAAATGATGCCGGATGTCCTTTATTTCTTTAAATTCGGTAAAATTTTTGCATTCCATACAAGGACACGGAATTGATTCGTTTCCTTTTAGTACACGATCATCTTCAGCAATCTTAGTAAAATTTTGCACGCCTCTCAAATATGCAGGGTTAAAACGCCCAGTTTTGTACATCCAATGATTATGATCCATCTGAAATTTTTAAATAAACAAATAAAAGATATAAATGCACAGATATGATGTGAATAAATAATAATCCTAAAGTAATTTAAGGCGGTGAATCCTAACCCACATTTTGATTATTCTATCTCATATATATATATATACACACACACACACGTTATAACGAGTTGATTATGTAAAAAAATCGACAGCATTTCTCTTTAACTCCTCAGGTATTCATGCAAAAAAACATACCCGATGGAGTATAAAGAGAAATGCTGTCAATTTTTTTACATAATCAACCCGTTAAAACGTGTGTGTGTATATATATATATATATCCTAAATGAGATAGAATAATCAAAAAGCAGTCCCGAAAAAGGGGACAATCCAAAATTAATCTCTAATAGATTAATTTTATACGGGTGTAATCTACAAGGTTTATAAATAGGGACTGCTAAACGTACCACTTTTTTCATCTTTTTACTAGCTATACTCCCCGCCCCCCTAAACTTTTAAATCTTTTATTTAATTACTTTAGCCTTCTTTATTTAACATATCACCACCTTCAACTTTTTTCACTTAAAATTCTTCTTTTATTATGTCAAATAAAACAAATATATTTTTTTAATTTATTATTAGTAGTAGTAGTAGTAAAATTATCATGGTTATTATACTAATAATATTAACATAAATATTAATATTAATATCATTCCTTTATTACTAAAAAATTTTAAAAACATTTGTAAAACCACTTTCAAAAAATATATTTGGAACTTTGTTTATATCCATCAACAATGGTTAATTAAATTAACCAAATCCTTTATATCCAAAGCTATTAGTTTATGAAAGAAAAGACCCAACTAATAACATCCTCATATTTTTATCAAAACGGATCATAATATTAAAAGCTATCAAACAAAAATTCAATGTTACTTTAAAAATTGTTACTTAGATTCCAACTTATAAATTTTAATAGATTGCAGTCAACACGAAAAAATTAAATTTCTTTCATCTACAATTAATCTAGAAAATCACAAAATTTTAGAGGAAAAAACATGGATGGAATGATAGATTAGGGGAGGGGTATCATAAGTAACAATGAAGGTATGTTTAGCCTAACCCTTATAAATCTATATAATTATTGTAAATATAAAGATGCAAGTTTATATAAGTCAATGATTATATAACACTACAAAAAAAGTGACCAGTTGGGACTAAGTTATCCGAGACTGATATTTTAGTCTCAAATACGTCGTATCTGGGACTGATATTCAGTTGCTGATAGTATTCGGGACTAATTTTTACACAACATATTTTAGCGACTAATATTCAGTCGCCAATATTTAGGTACCTTATTTGAGACTAAATTTCAGTCGCTAATATATGTGCGCCATATATAATTTTGGAGGGATACTAATTGACTACTGAATATCAGTCTCAAATATATTTCCTCTATAATGAAATATGGTGCTAATGTATTTGAGACTATTCTTCAGTCTCTAATATAAAAGAAATGTATTTGGGACTGAAAATATTTAGTCTTGAATGCCTTTTCATATAGGAAATGGTCACTGACTAATTTTCACTCTCCAATTATGTTAATATAAAATTCTACCATTTGATGAGAAGTATCAAGGACTAAAAATCAGTCTTAAAGATCTTTGTCTTGTAATACTATTTGGGACTCGTATTTATTATCCGGTGCATTATACATATGAAATTACTAGAGACTAATATTGAGTCTCCAATCATCGATATATGTTTAACCATTTTTAAGAAAATATATTATAGACTCAATATTAGTCCTCACAATACTTGAAACAAACCATATCGGGTATTGAGATTAGAGACTTATATTCAGTCTCTTATATGTTGTTGTCAATTCAGATATTATTAACGAACAATAAGAGGCTGAAAATCAATTTCTAAGATTAAAAGAGGTTAAACTAACATAAGACTATTTATGAAATCTATCGATCGTTAGTCATTGTCGAAACAAGGAAATACAATAATAAATTGTTCAAAAGGTATATGTGTTATAAGTTTAACATAATACATAATATATCTAAGTCAAGTCTAACAAAATTGCACAAAAGAGGTTCAAATTTCATAAAAAAAAGTGTTCGCTAGCATCCAAATCAACTTGCACCAGCAGGATCGTATCAACAACTTGTTTATGCCCAAGTAAAACAAGCCTCTAAAATAAGTTCCTTCGAAATCCAGCCTTATCACATGTCTCTGAAATATATGATAGTTAAATTAGTTAACCAGTTAAGACATAATTGCTTAAAATTACAAGAATTTGTAAATTTCAAGTATTAAACTATTAATATTCAACAAAAAGTTAAAAGAGTTTTTTTTTCGAGTTTCATAGGTCGTGTTGATGTAAAACCTCAAAGGACCACCAATTATGAAACCCAAAAAAGCCTACCCAAAACCAAGTGTTAACAAAAAAAAAACAACCAAAAATGAAACATCATACATTTTAAGTCAATTGCTTGACTCAACTAATTGTACATAATTAAATGAACTAAAATTCACCAAAATTATAGTAACTTTCGTTAAAATAAAAAAAAAATACCTGAGATAAGACATATGCCTTAATCACTGAATCCAAACTGAACTAGAACCAGAACCAGATGTATCAGCCAAATTTGACAAAACTCTATTGAATACTACATGTGTTTCCATCCCTTGTAATTCTAACATACCTGCAAGCATAATATATATGGATAATGTTATAATTAGGTGAAAAAATTCTACTTTTACATGTATAAGAATAGTATTTGTAAAACTTAATAATCAAAACTCTTACAGAATTTATTGGTTGAACATTACAAATCATCATCGTCAGACTCAACAATTTCAATCTCATGATTAGACTTATCAGTGTCTGAATCATCCAGATTTAACTCTGAACCAAAATCTTCCATACTGCAATCCGAATCATCTATATCTTTGTCAATAAAATCATCTATAGTATCACTAGGACCCTGAACATCAACATTTTCAACAATTTCTTCTGCAATATCTTCACGAAGAAGGTTGACATCTTCTAACAAATCTTCAGCATTCTTGTCTTCTGGAATATCCCACAAGTGCCTATGGGAAAATCTTTCAATGATTTTCCATTGTGAATTTGGTTTAACTGGATCATCTATATAAAATACTTGTTTAGCCTGGTATGCAAGAATGAAGGGATCTTCCTTATAAGCATTACGGGACGTGTCTATGCTAATGAAATGAGGTTCAAATATCACGTGCTTTCTTCGACGATCAGTATCAAACCATGTGCATTTGAATAGAATAACACGAAAATCTCTTATGAATGATAATTCAATGACTTCGTCAAGATATCCATAATAATCATCTTCGACATCATTATGAACGCCCGGGACCATAACTCCACAATTTTGCGTTCTTTTGCTGTCATCTCTTGACTTCACTCTAAATTTCACTCCATTCACTACATATCCCTTGTATGACTTAACTCGATGATCAGGAGGGCAAGATAATGCATATAACTCCTCATTAGTTTGGGATGGATTTAGCGAATACATATCTCGAATCTGTTCTCAATTTTTTAACATAATAATCATGTTGTTAGAGTGCATGAGAATATCATAAAGTAAAGTAAGTAAAATAGAGAGTGTGATTATTACTCGTTTTGCAAACCAATCCGGGAATGTAGACTGTTGCATCTCCGAAAAGTCTGATGATTCAGGATGTTGCCTTCGTAAAGACTGTAAGTGTTCTCTGCCATGTGTTAATGATCTATAAATCTACTAACATGTCACACATAATAGTAATTCACAACTAAAGATTAAAAAAACTTACTCGAAGTACGGTTGAAGCTGTTGACAATTGTTGAAGATAAACCATATTGCTTTCTTCATAAGAATACTAGGAAGGATATGAACTTTTTTCTTCCCAATACCACGACCATTTAATCTGAAAATATCCAATGCAAAGCTTCGAGAATCACTAGAGGTTCTGTCACGTCTCTCAAACTTTGATTCTACACCTCGTAAATAGTGTGAACAAAATGTTATAGCCTCTTCAACAACATAACCTTCTGCAATCGAGCCTTCAGGTTTAGCTTTGTTTCCAACATATCGCTTTAAATGGCCAAGGTATCTTTCGATCGGATACATCCACCTTGATTGCACAGGTCCTCCCAAAATTGCCTCTTCAGGAAGATGCACACACAAGTGCACCATAACTGTAAAAAATGATGGCGGAAATATTCGCTCAAGTTTGCACAAAATATTAACTATCTCTTCTTGCAACACTTTCAACTCCCTCACGTGTAATGTGGCTTCAGTAAGTTTCTTGAAAAACTGAGACAACTCGGCTAACGCATCACGAATTTGTTTTGTCAAAAATGGACGAATTGCAATAGGAATTATGCGTTGCATTAAGACGTGACAATCATGTGATTTAAGACCATGTACCTTACCTTGCTCAGCAATCACATTTTTAGCTAAGTTTCCGGCATACCCGTCAGGAAAACGCACAGACCGAAGTAAATTACAAAAATGTATTCTCTCCTCTCGAGTTAAAACATACGAAGCATGTGGTTTAACCCAACAATCATCCTTCCTCACCAAGTGAAGCTCCTTACGTATGTTCATATCTTTCAAGTCTAGTCGAGCTTTGTCAGTGTCTTTCGTCTTTCCTTCTATGTTTAACAGGGTTCCTAACACGTTCTCACATACATTCTTTTCAACATGCATCACGTCAATGTTGTGACGAATTAACAACTTAGGCCAATATGGGAGTTCAAAAAAGATGCTTTTCTTTGACCAATTTAAATCAAGTGGGTCTCGTGTTCTTTTTTTTCCGCAATAAGACTGATGTTTTCCATGATGATGTATAGTGAGATGTTCCAACTGACGTAAGCATTCCTCTCCATTGACTGGTTTAGGTGCAAGCCTAGTCTCTTTCTGACCATTAAAATCTCGTGCTTTCCTCCAAGAGTGATTTTGTGGGAGAAATCGCCTATGACCTACATACGCTATTCGGTCTCGTATACGTATACTGCTCGCATCTTCATTGCATATCGGACATGCCTTGTATCCACTCGTGCTCCACCCAGACAGGTAACCATAAGCAGGAAAATCATTGATAGTCCACAAAAGTGCGGCACGCATGTTGAACCTCTGTTTTGATTCGCAATCATATGTTTCAACACCCTTATCCCACAAAAGTTTCAACTCATCTATTAGTGGACGCAAAAATACATCAATATCCTTTCCTGGTGAATCCTTTCCTGGAATCAGCAATGTCAACATAAATGAAGCATCAACCATAGACTTCCAAGGAGGCATATTGTATGGTATGAGCACAACAGGCCACATACTATAGGAGAGACTTTTTGCCCCGAAAGGATTGAAACCATCACTGGCAAGCCCTAGGCGAACATTTCTAGGATCATTTGCAAAATCAGGAAAGATTGCATCGAAGTGCTTCCATGCCTTTCCATCCGCTGGATGCCTAAGAACCCCCTCTTCTTTGGTTCGTCGATCATGCCACGTCATTTCCTTAGCAGTGTGTCTTGATGCATATAAGCGCTTAAGCCTACTTGTGATGGGAAAGTAACGTAAGATTTTTACCGGTTTCTTCTTCCCCGTACCATTTTCTTCATAACGACTAGTACCACACACGGGACAATTTTCTAATTCTGCATTTTCTTTCCAAAATAATGCACAATCATGTTTACAAGCATGGATAGATTCATATCCCAGTCCAAGAGTACGTAAATACTTTTTCGCCTCATAATGGTTCTTCGGCAAATTGGCGTCCTTGAAAGCTCGGCTAAATAAATTCAGAATCATATCCATTGAGACATTTGTCATTTTACATGTTACCTTCACATTCATCAACTCCAGTAAGAATCCTAGCACAGAAAACTCATCACACCCCGGGTATAAAGGCTTCACCATATCAGCAAATAACTTATCCACATGTGGGTTATTACGTGGATCAGCACCGTCCCTTAAGTTTTCAGCCTCGGTTTCGCCACCATTAGGAAAAGCATCATCAAGTAATTCATCAACACCGTCATTTGATTCGTTTTCACTTTCTTCACACTCACTGTTTGTTTCGCCCGTTTCATAACCCGGTAGATGTTCGCCATGATATATCCATATGTTGTATGATGGTTCAAAACCATTATGTATAATGTGAGTGGAAACAACTTTGGGAACATGCCTTCTTGCATTCACACATTTTCTACATGGACAATGTATCTGACCTTCACTATCAACGTATCTTTCACCCCTTTCTGCAAAAGCTATCGCTCCTCTAATGAACGTTGGATCTACTTTATTAGTGATTTTAGTCCAGCTCTTATCCAAAGTCATTGTGAATACCTGGTTAACAATTAATGGCATAAACAATACTGATCATGAAGTAATGAAATTTCTTATAATGACATAAAAGGTACCGATCAGTTCGTTCCAGTTCCTTGGTTGCAGCCTTTCCTGAAGCTAAAGAAAAAACGTTAACTCTTGAAGTGAAACTTCATAATATTTCTTTCAATTACATATTATGTCATCTCTAACAAAAATCATATACTAATCTCCACATGTAAGCCGTAGTTCGTCAACTCTTATCAACACATAATAATCGTAAAACACAAGCATTACTTGACTGCATCTATTGGCTAAGAGATAAGCTAAGAGATAAGTCTTAAAACACTCAAACTTGTCAAAAAACTAGACATACAACATATTTCAACTTAGCCCTGCTTAATAAAACTCATAGTTTACATTCTTCAAATCAATCCAATTATCACCAAACAAACTATATAGATTACAAAATTGCATCTTTAAACCAGTTTGAAGTGCATTCTATAGCTACTTCGTCGATCAGTCAGCCTATTAAACTGAACTGAGACGACATCCTCGGAAACCTTAATTCGATAACATAAACAGATACAAGCTCTAACAAACAAAGTTCCATCCTTTGTAGTTATCTAATACTGAATGTCTTACAGCAATAAACTAAGATTAAAATCTCAATAGAAACCTAGATTTACAGCTAAAAATCATACTACTTCTAACTAATTTGATCCTACCTATCAATTCATCAAAAACCTCAGATTTTGATAATAATAAATCTATCAAGCAACGTGATTAACACGCTATTCGTAAATAACCCTAAATTAAATTAAATTTCTTATTCATCCTTATTTTATAATTTATGGCCTTACCTTTTAGTTATAGATTATTACCAAACCAAGCAATACCAGACTCAGATACAAAACCCAAATCTTTAAAAACTTTAAAAACAAGGACAGAAGACCGGACCTGTGCAGTAGGAGGCAATCAATCTGGATATCGTTTTTAGAACACGGTTCAATGTGAAGACTTGCAGCAAACTCTAAAACATATAAATGCCCAAAATACCCCTGAAATTCATTGACAAATTTGCAGCAAACTCTAAAGTAAAAGACTTGTAAGTTGACTTTTTTTTATCAGTATGCATATTTGTAACTTAAAACTCATTGAGTTGAATTAAGTTTTTGAGATAATTTGTTGAAATTTTAACAGAGTATTATTCTTCTATTCAGGTTTACACATATAATAAAACACAAATGTGATCGAAAGTCGTTGAAATCTGAACAATACCTGAAGAAGCAAAAGTGATGGCCGTTGAAAGCAGCAGGTATTGATGATCGAAAGCCGTTGAAAGCTGTTGAAGATCGAAATTCAGAACTGGATGAACGATTACAGGTTATGATGATCGATAAATTAACTGCCGTAATTAATAGGTATTAGAGTTTATGATCAATTAATTTGGATTGGGCCTTTTTTACCAACAATCCAAGATTCGACTATCATGTTTTATATACAAAAGATCAGCCTCATTGAATAAAACAAATAGCCTGGTCTATTGGTTATCCTCGTTTGTTCTAGGGCTTGTAATATTGGTGCCTGGTGTTCGAATCCCCCTCCCCCAATTCATAACTAAAGTTTTTTTTTTTTTTTTTTCCTCTTTTCATGTTTTTAGAGAGCTTTGTTACTTTAGTTCTTTTTTTAGTTAATAAACAAATTTTGGAATGAAAACTTATCATCTTTCATTTTTTTAACGTTTTATATTACGACGTAAAACTGAGCCGCCACAAATTTTTTTTTTTCAATTTAGCACCCACGCCGCACGACGTGTTTTTAATCTATATTTCATTTAGCATAGCCAAGCCGCCCCAACGCGGCCGACATACAACTACTATTTTATATTGTTAATGGTGAGAACAAGGTTTGTTAGGCTTATTGGATCAGGAGCTAAGTTTGACCAAAATAAACATCTAAAGCGGTTAAGTGGAACCGAGTTAGACCTGATTATGTGGTTAAATGGAACAGACGGACTCCGAAGAAGGTTTGTATTGTTGCTTGGTGTGCTCACAAAGAGCGACTCCCAACCCCTGTTGCGTTGTCTCAAAGGGGTGTAGCGGTACAATCGTTGGAGTGTGTCATATGTAGGGAGTATAAAGCGAACACCTACTCCTTCAACCAAACGGTTCGGAGTGTTGTATATCAATGGTGTAAATCACAACCAATCTTTGCATTTAGTCTTAAAGATATCCTTGATTTCCATTTAGTCTATCTAGACTCTTTAAAAATGTGGCTATTTCTTATTAGATATGAGGGTGGAGCCTACATGATGGTCATTAAGGCCATGTGTAGTCATAAAGCCCATTTGTAGACGTTATGCGACACGTGTCGTGCCACGTCACACAGGGGCGTTATATCACTAGAGCCCGTAGTCATAAAGTCCCTACCTCATCATTACTCAATTAATTAATAACCCCTCAATTATACATATATATGTATGTATATATATATGTGTGAGTGTGTGTGTGTGTGTGAGTGGGGGGAAATGTTTGCAAATCCTTCACGTCGTTATGAACATAGTGCTGGCAAGATTTCAACCCCCCTAAACGCCCCTCGTAATGGTATTCAGGGGCGCTATGGAGCTTTATAGTGAGAGATGGCGCTATGTAGATCTCCATTACACATAACCTCATACGCAGTTGAGGTTGTTTATGGTCATGTAGAACAATTTATGATCAAGTTCGGCATTATTGGTGGGTCCAACTCGACTCGAAACCAAAAATCAAATATTCTATCTATGTGTGCTAAACAGGTCGTGTTTGTGGGTTGGTGGGTCCAACTCGACCTGAACCCAAAAATCATGTCAGACACATAAACCCGAACACGACAAGAATATTTGCGGTTTGACTTAAACACGGCCCGTTGAACCCAAATCTTATGTCAATTTCTCTTTTAAATATAATTATTGCTTAAATGCCTAAGGCCACACGGGGTGGTCTAATATAACGAGTGATAGAATCAAAATAACGCGTGGAACTTCAAAATCCCCACCCCGACCTCATTCTATAACGCGTTAATATATAACGAAAATCCAATTTCGTTATTTTTACAACGCGTGATGTTTTTTTTGTGAGTGTATTGTTGGTTGGGGGGAAATTGTTGGGTGTGGTGGTGAGTGATGACCACCCCGCCTAAAAAAGGTTGTGAGTGATGAAAAAATGGTTGATGACATGGCGGAACTTGATTGGTGCTTGTGAGTGATAGATTTTATCACTAGTGAACCACCCCCCTCCCCTAACCAACTTAACTTATGATGTAAATACAAATTAGAAAAAATGAAATATAATAAAAATTGTTTAAATAGGTCAATCTGTCAACCCGCAAGGTTCGACACCGAGCCGACCCTTTTAGCTAAACGGGTTTCCGAGTTCAACCTGACACTGATCTGAGCCCGTATAGACTAAACCCAAACCCGCAAATTTTTTGTTACGTTTGTGCCGTGTCAAAAATCCGTCTCCTAATTTTATCAACACTTACATTTAACTTCATTAATAAATAGAAATTAATTTATATATTGTTATAATTTTAAAATCCTTAAATTGAAACCATAGGCTTCCTTTAATTTTATTTGATGTGTAACGTGAATTCTATACCTCACGAATCATCAACTCATAAATTAACACATCATTCATAAAAAAATCCCTAAGTTTTTAGGAATTTTTGTAGCAGCGGGAATCATTAGAAAAAGAGGGCGGGAATTAACAAAAAATTAGGGCTCACAATCACAAAATCGCTGAAGAATCGGGATTTCATTCCATTTAATCCCTTGATTGAAGTCGCATAAATATGGACGATTATGTTGCCATCGAGTTCTT
The DNA here is from genome assembly GCA_030545235.1 of Helianthus tuberosus. NCBI lineage: Eukaryota > Viridiplantae > Streptophyta > Magnoliopsida > Asterales > Asteraceae > Helianthus > Helianthus tuberosus. The sequence continues at coordinate 53,342 of JARYGA010006076.1, forward strand.
AACTGTTGCGAATCATCACCAGGAAGTCACCTTCTACATTATTGATCTTCGTGCCACAGCCACAAGGATCGACGGAAAATTAGAGTTACACTATCGATTACTTGGATTCGCAAAACAAGGTAATAATGATCCCCTTTTTAGAATTGTTCGTATGAAATTGGCACACAATGTTTTGATTGTTTGAATATAGTTCTGCGCTTTATAATCTTAGTTTATACTCGATGAAACAAATACGAGTTTTTTGCTGTTATAGTGTTGTTTTTGAAATAATGATGACAACTAATGCTGGTTTCAAATAATGCCAGCGCCATTTGTAATGGCGAAACTTTTCCAAGTCTGCGTGTTTAGCCATTGAAAATGGCGAAAATTTTTTAAGGCTGCATGCTTAGCCATTCAAAATGGCGATTTTTATAAAGCCATTCAAAATTTTAAACTTTTGTCTGTCGCAATGCAAATTGTAAGTGAAAAGGTCAGTCGTCACTATCCATTAATTACTTTACTATATATTAATATACCATAAAAGTAAAATTGAATTAAAAATATATTTTTCAGCAAGAAATAGTGATGTTATATGAAACTCAAACCAACAGACATCATTGTAATATTTCACCATTTGAAAAGGAATTGTGTTAGAATATTAAACTTTTCGACATTACTAATGGGGATATATGAAGAAGTTGGATTATTTCGCCATTTGTATTGGCTATTGTACCTTTTACACAATCATAAGCTCTTACACAAACTGATTATTCCCTGACACTACCCTAGGCTTTGAAGGAATTCGCCATTTGTAATGGCGCTGGCATTATTTGTGCAACATTTTTTAACCTGGCATTAGTTGTGATCATCATTTCAAAAACAGCACTACTACAGCAAAAAACTCAACAAATACTTAAAAGCTTTTTCATTTAAGTTCATATGAATGGCTAGACATATGGAATTCTAGATTCTATGCCTTTTGAATTGTTAATGTATGTACTGATCTCTTAGTTTTCGTTTAATAATTTACATATAATTGATTATAAAATATTAAACTATGTGACAATCTATATGTATAGTTAATGTATTTATTTACAGTATACATTTTATATCTAAGAATTGAAGAACAATATAAAAAAAAAACATTTTTGTGTCTTGGATCAAAACAATACTGGTTGTGTAATATATAAATCTTTTTTTGATTGACTATCAATTTCCTTGTAGTACAATGTGGATGATTGTTTTACTCATGATGGTCCTCACAAGAACAAGGTCTGTAGATGATTCTCAAGTACCTATAACTCAGTCACTAGCTGATGGAAGTGCATCTACTATAATGCCGCGCCCAAATCGTAGACGCAGGCGTAACTCGACCAACACCAGAGCTACTACTACCGGTACATTTCAATTTTTCGAAACTATATCTTACAATTTCAACGAAAATTGCATGTCAAGTATGGAACTATAGCCTTGTTCATGTACTTATGTTTTAGAATGTCTTTTTATCATATATATATATATGAACTAGTTATTATTTCAAGTATACTTTACATGTAGAACAACCGGTTGGTACAGAACAAGTTGATATAGAACAATCTGTTAATCCACCTAAGAGGCGCGGTCCAAGTTTAAATCGTAGCGTTACAAGGACCTTAGAGAATTTGCCTGAGGGTTCTAAAATCCCTTTGATAATGGATAAGTATACCATAGCCTTCGTTGGGACCTCGGCAACAGACTTTGCGACCGAGTGTGGAATCATTATTCGCAATTTTTGTCCAATGAATTATCACAAATGGGATTCGGTACCGGAAGATGCGAAAGCTTTAATGTATGAGAAATTAGAAGTAAGTTGTATTATATTTACTTTTAAATATTTAGAAGCTATTATGATGTTACATTTTCGTTTCTATCATTAACAATGTATTCAATGTAGGGAAAATTCGCGCTGTTGCGAACAGATGCCGTTTTTATGGAGTATGTGAATTCTCGACTACATGCGCAGTGGAAACGCACTCGAGGTATCTGGAGTCAACATTGGAAGCAAAATGGAGGAAAAACCAATCCGCAGCTGGCAAGAACGAAAAGGAAATCTGATTGCCGGAGTCAAGAATGGAATCATCTGTGCGACTATTGGGAGTTAGAAAAAACTAAGGTATGCTATTTTTTTTTTTACAAATCAAATACATATACGTGATTATTTTCTCACTTTTTAGGTTCTAACATGCATGGCGATTTTTTTTTTTTGTAGAAATATAGTGATAAGATGGAAGCTAACAGAGCAAAACAAGTTAATAAAAGTAGAGGGGGCTCTCGGTCGATAGCGAATCATACATTCCAAATGGTAAGATTTAGACTTTTCGACTCATAATATTATTGATGTTAATGTAAGTAATAGAATTTCTTGAAAAAAAAACTGGTAGTTATTGGGTTTGGTGTTTGAAAGTTATAGAAATTTGATCTTCCATGAATCACAAATCTTGGTTTGACTTTTTCTTAGTTTTATATCTGTTATAAAAGATTGATTTTACTCTTTTTAGAATATATATGTTCTTCATTATTATAATTTTTATCATGTTAGATAAATCCCGAGACTCAGATGCCCCCTAGCCCTTTAGAAGTTTATCACAAGCTGCATTTCAATGCTGAGAAACAAGGATGGCTAAATGAAAATTCACATATTGAATATGTAAGCATCTTCTAGTTAAAAGCTTTTGGTATTGTGATTTTTTTGTCAAATATATATATTTTGGGTTGCTAGTCGGTTTAAATATTATTCCCTTACCTTCTATTATGCTAGGAAAATATCATTCAACATAAGCAGGCAGCTTTGGATGAATTAAACTCTAAAGGAACCACAATTACCACTGCTATGGAACATCAGCTTGAGAAAGAAGCCATAAAAAGTGTTTGTGGTAGGAAGAAAACAATACAATCAGCATGGGAAGTTGGTGTTGGGCCCGTGTTGAGGAAGAAAGATTGTTGGATGAAATCGGTAGCTGAATCATCTCAACGAGACTCAAGTGAGAACGAAAGTTTGAGAAATAAGCTTATTGCACTCGAGGCGAAACAGAAACGAGATAAGGAAAAATATGAAAGAATGTTTGAATTCATTGGCACAAAGTTTCCAGACTTCGAAAGCACAATACCCATAGATGCAAGTGATGAAGCTGATAGTGAGAACACAATTTAGGTAGTTGGTTAAGACGTTTATTATCTTTTTTTTTTATCTAGTACTCTTTTAAACTTTAGAACTAATTGTTTGGTGTTATTTTGCTTGGTTATCGTTATGATATTAGTGCTTGAATGTATTCGAACTTTTGGGAAGCAAGAAGCAAATTTATGAATGGTATTATTTTTGTTTAGTGATTGGATTTTAATATATAAAACTACAAATCATTTGTAAAGAAACTTCACTGGGTAATATTTTTCAGTCCTTGAAGGGATTGGATAGTGAAAAAACATTGGAGTTGACACATACTATTAGAAACTGAAAAATAGTTAGTGTAATAACATTTTAGAGACTGATTTTCAGACCCTAAATAAATATCTTAGAGACTGGAAATGAAGGTTATCTTAGACTGATTATCAGACTCCATAAGTACATATTAGAGACCAAAATAACATACTATCAGATATTAATTTTCAGTCACTAAAAGTGGCTTCTTAACGACTGAAATCGAGCGGTATCGGGGACTAATTCTCAGTCTTTAGAGCATTTTATTAGAGACTAATTTGATATGGAGTCATGTTGTAACGAAACGTATTAGGGACAATATAGTCTTGTTTAGATAACTGATTCTCAGTCCTTAAAGTTACACAAAAGGGACTAAAATATCATAGTATTTGAGACTGATGTGCAGTCATTGAAGAAATGTTTCAAGGACTGAAATGATGCGGTACCATGGCCAAATTGAGGACTGAATTTTTATCTATCAGGACTGACCGTTGGTCCCTGATGGCGTCATACAATGGGGACTGATTTTCAGTTACTAAAAGCACTATTTAGGACTAGGTATTTGTCACTGACTAGGGACTGGCATATCAGTCCCCGATAACCATTAGGTACTGATTAGAGAGCATCAAAGACTGATTTTTTAGTCCCGGATAGCAATCTTTTTTGTAGTGTAAGGAGAATGACAAAAATTGGGATATTTTTGAGAAATCTGAGTTGACTTTACTTTTGGACTAAAATGGCAATAAAATTGAGACCACAGGGACCCAGATGCAAAAGGTTTGAGTTTTGGACTAAAGTGGCAAAAGTGACCAAACCTCAGGGACCAAAATGGCAGTTTACTCTATTTTTATTGCTAAACTAGTATTTCAACTCGCGCTTCGCGGCGGGGTCGTAGGAAGGTGCTAGCAAGGATGTATTTGTTGCATGATATATTGACGGGTTATCATAGACTATGCAGACTTTAATCTAAACAATGGTTAAAATAAGCAATCAATATGGTTAAGAAAACATGTCCAGAGTTAAAAGTTAGTTTTAGCTATGATAAGGTAAATAAAAAACATAATTAAATTTGTTACCTAGTATATTGAAGAGTTAATTTTGACCATGTATGCTTTAATCTAAATCATAATAAAAATAGGCAGGCAACACAATTAAATAACATGTCTAGAGGTAGAAGTTAGGTTTAATTATAATAAGTTAAACAAATAATAAACAAATAAAAAAAATTAAACTTATAAAAAAGTATAAGAACAAATATTTGTAAAAAATAAAAAAGAATATTAACTATATTAAACTTAAAAGGGCCGAATGATATCTCTATTAAAGTTTGGGGTTCGTACGGTAAATCGTTGATGTGCTGAATGCGGTCTATAAAAACTAAACCTAATCTAGACACCCTAGTTTTAAATTTATAAACTAAGATTCTCTAAATGCTAGACCACTGACAGGCAGGTGTACCTATCGTACGTAGTAAAGCCTAATGAAGTCCGAGTATCGAACCCACGAGACACTAACGACGCTAACTTGACTCTGACTCAACTAATTACTTAATTGATTTAATTTGTGTATTTGGAATTTTTCTAATTCTACTAAAGAGTAAAGAAAGATGGTGAAGTGACTAGAAGCAGACAATGATGAGAAAGAACTACAAGGCTTCGAATCCCTATGACCAACCCATGACCTCTAGTCCTGACCAATGATTAAAGCTCCGAATCTACCCAGAAAACCTCCTGCTAAGGATGATCAACCAAAATAGAAGATGGAACAAAGTGATGATGTGCTAAATTGGAAACGACTCGAGCTATCAACACCGAATCCCATGACTATTAGATTAAAAACAACTATGGTCCTAAAATCCTCAGGTCATGAAGCTAAACCTGTAAATAACTGAAAACCTAGGAAACCCTAAACGCGAATAAGTAGCCGGATCCGAGCTATCGG
>JARYGA010006077.1:0-20797 GCA_030545235.1 Helianthus tuberosus
CAATTGAGGGTTCAAAACCTTGTAAAAATCTATTCAAAAACAGATGATTGTTTTTCAAAAATCGTTTCGGAAAAATTTTGGTTCCTTGTTTTGTTAATCACCTAAGGATAGGTGATGTACATGTTTTAAGATCTAAACACAAGATAACTTGTGTTAGGTTCCTAGAAAAGTTATAGTCTAGGTCAAAGCATTACTAATAACCTAATTCCCTATAACCATTGGCTCTGATACCAACTCTTCTGTCACACCCCGACCGCGTAAAACAACAAATCGCGGCGGAAACATCGGGGCGTGTTGCGACAGAATTTAATTTGTTTCATAACCATGGTATACAAAGTTGTCTTTTATTTATAAACAAAGGTGTTACATTGTTTCAAACAGGAAATTAAAGAGTTCAGAACATAATTAAACATAGTCTATCTTATTTTAAAGTCTCTAAGGCACAGGTCCGCCCTAGTATCAGGATCAACATCCTATGGAAAAGCACCTGAAAACACATGTGAAAATAGGTACGTCAGCATAAAAATGCCTGTGAGATACATAGGTTTGTGAAAATAGGATTCATGACTTGTATTTGAGAAAATGTTTAGTCATGAACCTTGTAATTTGCTTTGTCTTGTAAATCATTTGAATAACAATAAGATCAGATGATATGTATAAGTAAATGTCAGGTTAAATAAATGACTATGTAAAAATGTGTTTGTATAAGATAAGTTGTTTATAAATCAATGTCTTGTGAAAAGTATGTTATTTGTATAAAATGTTCTATGTCTCAATATTGAAATGATTCAAATAACGTTACGACATGTAATACCATACAAACACTTATATATAGGAAGTACCAGCGGCGTATCCACCATGCTTGTATCATATTACACACGCATCGTTACTTAATCACTTAATCAAACAAAACCAACCAATGTAAGAAGTCTATGTTTAAACAAATTGTCAAATGTATTGAATAATATGTCAAGTGTAAATCATGTCAAATGTCTATGTCAATTATCCATGTCAAATATCCATGTCAAATGTCTATGTCAAATATCCATGTCAAATGTCTATGTCAAATATCCATGTCAAATGTCTTTGTGTAAAATGTCTATGTCAAAATGTCATGTATGGCAAGTGAAATGTCTCAACTAAACCATATGCACAAAAACAAAGTATTGAAGTAAAACTTGGTTTAAATCAAAGTTATGTTTTGTGTAAATGCATGCAACTATTTAATATGAACATTTATGCGGTATTGTGAAAATGCATACATCCAAGCCTTGTGACTGTGGTGATAAACCATTTAAACAAATTAAAGGTCTATCTGTCTTATATCATCGAATTCGGTCATTCCTTTCTGTCCCCTTTCCCTGGGATGTCCGGAACGGGAGTTGTCAATTCCTATGGTACCACTACCTACTAACGAACGGCGTAGCTAATGTTAATGAATGTATTGTACCATGTAAACAAACCAAATGTCATACCAAAATTGTAAACATGTGAAAACAATGCACTAAGTATGTAATCAAATGAACATACATAGCGTGAAATGTCATGTAAAACGATGTACTAAGTAATGCACACAATGGGCACACCTAGCATGAAATGTCATGTAAAACGATGTACTAAGTAATGCACACAATGGGCACACCTAGCATAAAATGAAATGAAATCATGTACTATAATGTACTAACAAACATAACCGGTATATGATGTGAAAACAGGAAAGCATGAAAGTAACAAGTAGGCACATGTGTTCCACCCCAAAACAGTTTGGAAAACAGTAAAAGAGGGGTCTATGTACTCACTTGAGATTGCTCAGTTGTCTAAAGATAACCACCAAGTAATGTTATAGATCTCGGAATCAAACGGCACCTAATATAGGTAACTATGTTAATAACCGGACCTTAATCGGATGATTGGATAGAATGAGGTTTCGTAAACCAAACGAGTGTAGAGACTCGTGTCATTTGGTTTAACAAAGCCTACATGCTAAATGAAACTTAACATAATTGTTTACGACCCATTACGACCCGTTTAGGAAGCTTATGCTACTTTAACGTGTCGTGCGCGTGAAACGCGTTCGGACCGCCTAACTAGTCCTATGACAAGTGTTATATGCCTAAACATGTTACATAATCAGCTACGTGACAAAGGTTTAGGCTACATATGCTTAATTACCAATTATACATGAAAAAGGGTATTCTGGTAATTTACCTAAGGCATATAAACTACCTATCATACAACTACTTAAACGATGTGACCATAGGGTATAACCTCGGAAGGTTATTCCCTACCTACTATGGTCACCTAATGTATTTGGTCGGATCCTAATGATCGACCAAATGGGTCGGGTTCGAAGGTATAGGCGATTTATTAGATCGCCTACCCTACGACCCTAGACAACGTGGTAATCAGTAGGCATAGTCCCAAGGGACTATGACCATCGTGATTACAATCACGTTGCGAAGTTCAACCGAACTTCGCATTGACCATTACTGGTCAACGCTGAAAGTCAAACAAAGTTTGACTTTCTGACTCGGAAAGCAGTAAAAATAAGGAAAAGAACGAAAGAATACTTACGAAGGGTCCCCGAATGCTAAACTCGATTCGAAAATCTCAGGTATGAAACTAGTGTTTCAACTTAGAGTTTCTCAAATCAAATTTCTAGTGATTATGAATGAAACATATGGTGGGTATTTATAGTTTTTCCATATAGAATATTCCTAGAATATTCCTAGCATATTCCAAGCATATTCCTAGAATATACCTTAGCATATTCCAAGCATATACCTTAGCATATTCCAAGCATATGCCAAGCATATTCCTAGTATATGGCTAAGACGGGTATTTAACTGGGTACCGGGTATTTTATCTAGCGTTTAAATCCCGGTTTATGGCGTTCTAAATTATTTTTATTACTCTATAAAAATAAACTCGCCAAGTTATTACTGAAATAAATTTCAGTTGCCAGGACTGGCTGCGTTGTCTGCGTTTTGCAGTAGAAGCACTGTGTTGCGCAGAAACACACGGTACGCGCTTAAACTTTGAAAAATAACGTTTTTAGGCGTTTTAATTTATTTTTCAACACGGACCTGATTAAAATAAGATTTTAATCATAACAGAATATTTGTGGGATTTAAATATTATCCGGTCGGTCACCAACGTTCGTTTGGTCGTACGATCGCGATGTTCGGTTAATTACGACGGAATGCGCATAAGCGCGAAAAACGATCCAAATTGCGCGACGAATGGATTTTTCTTATGCCAAACACTAAAATAAAATATTTTGGTGCTTACATAAATTTTTGGATGTCCGGATGTATTCAGAACGTATGTTATGCGCGAAAATGCAAACTTGTGCACTTTTTGACACTTTTAGTCCCTGAATGACCCAAAAGTTTATTTTAGCACACCGAACCCCTCAAAGCCTATTTCTAAGCTATGTAAAGGATATTTAAGGTGTGTTTAACTTATGGTTAGGTTCCGGAATGTTCGTTACAGTTCAAATTGACATACTTTCGCAGTTTGTCATATTTAGTCCCTGTAAGCGAATTAACTTGTTTTTGCCATACCAAAGCCTTTAAAACTTATTTCTAAGTTATGTAAAGGTTATTTAAGGTATGTTGAGTATATGTTGATGTTCCGGAGTATTTCTCACATTAAACTGAGTACGTTTACGCACTAGTTTGCGTATAACTCTCCAGAAAGCGATGTAGAGTATGAAATTGAACAAAAGTCAAAACATGAAAAATGTAAAACATAACAAAACAAACATTGTGATCAAATAACATTGTTTTATTGATAACATAACTGTTCATAGTGATTACAAGCACAGTTGTTACAACAGGTGCTGCTCCAGGAATAATGTTAATTCTAAACTCCACTTGCCTATCTGGTGGTAAACCAGGTAGTTCTTCAGGGAAAACTTCTGGATATTCAAAAATGACAGGGATATCTTCAAATTTTGGCTTTGGTTTATCAATAGTTACTTGTGCCATGTAAATGACACAACCCTTCATCAAACACCTTGACGCCTTAAGCATAGACACTTGCTTAGGCAACCCATGCTGAGTATCTCCTTGTATGGTAAGTGGCTCACCATACGGAGTCTTGATAACCACTTGTTTCTTGTCACAAAAAATATGGGCTTGATTATGAGATAACCAATCCATGCCTATTACTATGTCGAATCCAGCTAGTTTCAAAGGAAGCAAAGACAATGGAAAAGAGTGGTTCCTAATGGATATGAAACATCCATCTAACACGGTTGAAGCAGTTTCTATGGTACCATCAGCCAATTCTACCTCATATTTTGTGCTTAGGGTTTTTACAGGCAGATTTAATAACTTACAAAACTTATTATCTACAAACGACTTATCTGCACCCGAATCAAACAATACCCTTGCACAAACATCATTGATAAGAAAGGTACCTGTTATCACGTTGTCATTTTGGATCGCTTCTTGGGCATTCATTTGGAAGACCCTGGCATTGGTCTTCTTGCCTTCTTCAGGTTTCTTCGCATACTTAGGGCAGTTAGACTTGATATGCCCTTTCTCGTTACAATTGTAACAAGTTGCATCCTTAATCTTTTTACAATCCAACGTCTTATGCTCACTAGACTTACAAATCCCACAAGCCCTAGGCTGTGATTGGGATTTAGATTCATACCTGCACTTTCCCAAATGGCGCTTCTTGCAGATCTTGCATTTGGGCTTCTCACCCGACTGTTGGACATCTTTTCCAAATCCCGAACCCTTCTTGTGATCCGAGTTCCCTTTTCGCTTCTTATCTGAATGGTGTGAGTTATCATCCTCACGTATCCTCTTCCCCTCACCAGAATACCTAAGCGATCTCTGCCTGACTGCATCAAGGGTAAGAGATAATGACAAATCAGCTACTGACCTAAATGTAGTTGGTCTTGATGCTTTCACACTAGCTTTAATCTCTGGGGCTAAACCCCCAATGAAACGGGCTATACGTTTTGGTTCCAGTGTCACCAAGTAAGGAACCAGTCAAGACATGGTGTTAAAACTCGTGAGATATGTCCTACAGTCTAAGTTTTTCATAACCAATGTCAGAAAGTCAGTCTCGATCTTCTCAACTTCATGTTGAGGACATAAATTCTCTTTGATCAACGCACCAAACTGAGCCTATGTTAAGTTATGTAACGGAATCTTTCCAGTAGCTTGGATCAAAGACCTCCACCAAGCTAGGGCTTCTCCCTTGAATGACTGTGAAACATACTTGATAATATCTTTCTCGGCACATCCACTAATATCGACCACCGTATCCATCTCATCTAGCCACGTCATGCAATCAATGGCGCCTTTTTCCCCAGTAAAATCTCTGGGCTTACAAGAGATGAAATACTTATATGAATAGGACTTTGCACGTGGCTCTTGGTCAAATATAATCTTCTTAGACGGGATACTGTGCTGATTTGAGGAGTGTTGGGCATCATCCTTCTTCTGCTCATGAGATTTAGATGGTGGCTTACTGTGAGCTACAGAGTGAGTCTTTGAGCGTGTACCACTAGACTCTCTAAATTGCCTGTCCATGGCTTTAGAAACAACATTATCAATCAATGCTTGAAGTGCACCAGTTACATGGATTCTGGTAGTATCATGATTCTCTACAGGGTGACTGTTCATTTCTTCAAATTCTGCCATGTAGCATGATTGCTACATAAAATAATGATAATGATTCATTCAGAATTTTATAACAGGATTTTCATCTTTGATAATTTTATTAACCATGGTATTAATAAACCATATTGGTTAATTTACTAGGCATATTCATTCAGGATTTTCCATTATAGTTTTCCTCAGTTATAATTTATTAATATATTATGATGGCACAAAAGCCAAGTCACAGGGACAATTTTAATTTATATGCCATGATCTTATAGGATCGAGGCGTTAAGGCATTGAATCATAGTTCATTACCTTTCTTGACAGGGAGTCATAGACTACAACTGTCTTTTGTCTTATATGACAATGAATATGGCCCGCATGCATTACATCACTAATGGATGTTTAATAAAACAAAAGAATTGGAAGGATCCAATATAATGATGACTTATGTGATTTTATCGAATCACATTTTCCAGGAGTGTTAACATGTTTTCAGATGTTAACAAGGATTTTGAATCTTACAAGGAACTACCATCATGGCCCGGTCTTAAAATGACACATGGCTAGGTTTTGCCTTTAAGATTTTCTTTTATATATAATGGCAAAATTAATCTTTAAAAGGAACGATATTTTATTTTATTTCATATATTATTTCCATTCATATAATGATAATTGAAATTTTAAATTCAACACATTCCATGATTAAATAAAAAGAGTACATAAATGCCCAAAACGAGACTTTAACAGAAATAACTTGCCCACGCAGGGGCTACACTGTAAATACAAGTCCTCGCAGGGACTGAATACATAAATAGATGTCCACGCAGGGACTTGATTGAAACCAGGAAATTACAATACAAATAAATAAATAAGGAATCTTCAAAAATCCATTTTCTTCTTTCCCTTGATTAGATTCGCCAGACCTTTGAGAAATCCTCGGTGGCTCCTACGCTCTTCTTGAACCTCCCGTTCCACCTGACTCAACCTTTGAAGAATCTCCTGTTGCTGCGATGGCTGGATCTACGGCGGCTGCGGCTGCTGATGCTGCGGAGGTTGAGGGGGTGGCGGGTATTGGTACCCATAGGTCGGGTACCCAGTCTGATATGGGACTCCATAGGGCCCCTCGGGATGAAGAGCATTGTAGTTCGCCGCTACAAGGTATGGGTCAACTTCGGCGTAGTTGTAGTTAGTATGGGTTGGCTGCTCAAAAGGGTTATGCGCCGCTGTACCGGCGTATGAAGAAATCGGGTTATCATAACCCATTGATGGTGGTGCGACTGGCGCAGAGTCCACCTCAGAAACAGGGTTTGAAGGCGCACCCATCTGTGGTTCTTCATATAGTGGCGGGTAATGACTGCCACTTGAATGCTGAGGGGTGCTGAAATGAAATCCCCATCGCACGAACATCCGTGCTCCTGATCTCCTACGCCTCGGTGGCTCCGGAGGCGGTTGCTGCTCTGGCGGCGGTGGTGGCGGTGGAGTGACCGCTACAAAACGTGAATCCTCCGAGGAATCCTGCTGCTGCGATGGGTTGTAAGAGGGAGTAAACACCCAGTCGTATTGGGCAAACCTTGCCTCATAGCTGTCTGGACCACGATAAGGTGATCCATGAAAAGACGACCCATCCGAAATCTCGATGGGGTGAGTAGGTGTCCCAGATGGTGGTTCGGCGGGATCTGGGTCATCATCCATATCCATGTCCTGAGCTTCAGGAAAATGGTCTTCAGGGCCCAATGGGTTATGACCCATTGGTTCTTCAATCTGATTTGTCGGGTGTAACATTCCCAAAATTTTTATTTATATAAAATATATAAAAACTTATGTTATTAAAAGGATGCATCATGAGTAAGTTGACCAATGGAAATATGAGGTATTTTGGGCAAGCATAGGAACCATTTAATAATTAAATTATAAAAATACATTATAGTTGAACCTACTCTGTTTTAAATGAAACTTGGTTCAAAATGTAGATAAAATTATTCTCGTTCTAATGGCATATTTATTATTTTATAAAACGTCATATTTTAGAAGTTATAAGCGCCAAAAGAGTAAAGCAGTTAAATTAATTATAATATATATATATTAAATAATAATAATAATCGAAATTTTTTATTTAAACTAAAGTAGGACATACATGTCCATACTAAATAAAATAATAATAAAATAAATCTATGAATTGTGAATTAAATGCATGTGTACACGTTAGGATTTGAACAATTGAATTATGATTTTAGGCGTGGCAGTTAAAGAGGATCAGAAGGAATCATTTTCAACTTACCAAACAAGTTTCACTTTGAAGTATAAATAGAAGTAGTAGAAGCTTTCTAAAAACTGCTCAAAACCTTTTTCCTTCAACTCCCTCTCGCCCCTCTACTCGCATATATATTCCATTTTTGTTTAGTAATTCACACCTAATACCACAAAGTCCTGCCCCGTTTTAAGTGTTTTAACTCCCGATCACTGATACCCTTTCCGATTGATCTGGAGCCCCATAACGCATGTCAAGGCTCTACCCGACTAAGTTCGTTGGGGTTCTGTCTCGTGACGTAGGGATAAGTTTGAATTAGGGTTACTATACTTAACACGAGTGCATCTATATATATATATATAATTTTTTTTTTTTTAAATATAGCTCGAGAGTTATACCCAAGATTTATACCAGGAGGCTTTCTAGTTAAATCCTAAAGTTACATGGTGAGTCATTCTCTTTTGTATCAAATTGTTTCCAAAACCCTATTTATTTTCAAAGTTATAATTACAGGGATTAAATCTTTGTAATCTTCAATTACTGCCGGTATGTGGGGTTTTGTATACATTACTTGATACCCGTCACCATTGGACAACGGGTTAGCCAATGGGTGATCTGACCATAGTCACAGATACAGTCGAGTGACAAATACCGATTTGGGGTAATTGGTTGATAGAAACAATATAATCACTCTTAATACTGTATATTATAACAATTTGTCGTTTTATACAAAAATTAATGAACTCACCAGTAATTCCCGCTGACCAAACCTTTTTAAAACGCGTTTCAGGTAATGAAAGTAGATTGGAATAAGAGTGATGATACGGCACCGAAAGGCTTAAAGAAATGGCTTATTTTATCAATTGAATTAAATTAAGAAAACATGGTTTCATATATTCGGGTTTATCCCTTATTAAAGCTACCTCTGTAAAACATGGGTTTTATCCCATCTATTTAATAAATAAAATCCGGTGTTTTCTAAACTCTGGTATTTTTCCTAACTCACAGTCCTGATGAATATTTCCGCTGCAGTGTTTTTAAAATAACCACCGGTACCACTTGACTGCTCCCGGCTCCCGTCCAGGGTGTGGTCGGGGTCGTGACAGAAGGTGGTATCAGAGCCACTGGTTTAAGCCATTTAGGTGTTCTTTTAATACCTAAAACTTAAACCTTATGTTAGGAAATTAACATGACAATTTATGTGTTATTCTGTGTAGATAAATTTTAATATTTATATTATGATTTGTATGTATTTTAACAAATTTTGAGTTCACAGTATGAATAACCAATATAATTAAAGGTACCCAATAGGCTACCTAGGCAAATGTATTAGGTCTCTAATAAGAACGCCGTAATTGCATTAAGTTTGTGATGTCTAAGTTTCCACTTCAACCCTAATAATTCTCTAGCCTTAAACCCTTTACAACAACTTCTAAAATTCGTCCCAACCAGTCTTCTCCACTCGTCCTCTTTTTAATCAATGTTTTGTTCCCTTGGGCCACACTTATAATCATCCCGCCCAAAACAAATATATATAGTAGCCTTTTTCTCTTCTAATTCGTCCACTACAATCCTAATTTCGCAGTAGCCATCTTAAAAAAATAAATAAATAAATAATATTAGTTCTTTTCTTTCTTTTTTTTCTTCGGATGCCTTCAACCGTTTTTTTTTTCTAATAATATATGACTTTTCCTCGAATTAATAATACATGCCAAAATTTTCTTTCGTTCATGATGTTTAGTTTCGTTCAAAAATACATTTTATCTGCCAAAGATAATAATAATAATAATAATAATAATAATAATAATAATAATAATAATAATGATGATGATGATGATAATAATAATAGCTACGATTTTACTCTACTCAACTGATTGGTTATTTCTTTATTACTCTTTTTCGCTCTAGTTGTACCAGGACCAGATCCAACACAAAATAATATAATATAATACTAAAACTAAACAAAAACAAATAAAACCTATACAATAATAATAAATATGTGTATTTTACCACACATCAGTTTGCGATGATCGTTTATTCTCTAAATAGGCAAGTGACTCATTTACCTAATATATTTATAAGTTAAAATTTTTGTTTATTATTATTAAAAGTGCAAATCACGAGTTAAAACGAATTATATATATAATAACTATTAAGCTATGAAGATATTTTAAAATGGTAGATATGTCATTTAATAATAACGTAGTTTACAATTTTTTATTAACATGTTTAATAGTATAAAACCCTGAATGTTTATCATTTTAATATTAAACATTTGTATGCATCTGGTAATTGTAGTCTCCGAAATATAGATCATCATTTGTTATATTTAGGTGAGAAAATTTTACCTAAATGTCTGCATGGTATATTAGATATATTAATATATATGAATAGGGTGGGGTTCCTCTACAAAGTGTGTTTTTCCTACAAAGTGTAGGAAGCGATCTCATTGTGACATGTGGCATATAGTGTTTTTTTTTACTAAAGGGCATAAATGGAATTGAATAATTATCTTATTTATGGAAAATGAGATTTTTAAGGAAACAAGATATCTAATATCAATTCAAAATCGACAATTACTTTAAATTACGAAGATTGGTTCATGAACAATTTCTTCACGTTGTGTTTTATTGTTGATCATTTATGAATAATTTTCTTCATGTTATGTTTTATTAGTCATAGTTTATTCACAATGTGTTATAATAGATAAAACAATGTTTTATGAAGGACATGTCTTTGTAATTCATGAAGTTGTGTTTTACCAGTTGTTGGTTTTATCACGATGTGTTATACCAGTTTATGATTCACAAATGACATGTTTTTTTTCTTGAAATTGTGTTTTATAAGTAATGGGTTCTTCACTATGCGTTATAGTGTATATAACACACCAGATGTAAAACACATCAAAACTGGTCATCTTTGAACACATTCATAGTACATCTACTATCAAACATATTTGTATTCATTTCAAACAAGCAATTTAGATCCATTATATTAAAACACATACTTAGTTTGCCCTTACAACTATAAAACACACTACTTTGAACATAATGTCCTGAAGAAAAAGTATAATAATAACAACCACACTAATCAATGTCTTCCTCTTCAGCATAACCCAGTGTCTTCGTCTTTAATGCAACCCACTGAATACTTCAAACGCATGATTTAACCAAAAGCAAGCTACAACACATTAAACTCTAGATCCATAAGATGAACAAAAACATCACTTTGGTAATAAAATACAACTCATAAGACACGCCATACATCCGAAATCAACTATATTTGCTAAAAAAACAACAATTACGTAAACCCTATAGTTGAAATACGGCAAAAAAAACATACCTTACTCTTCGATTTTTCATTTTGATCCTCCTGTTTGGCTCTCAGTCATGTTTTTGTGGTTGTATTGTTTCTACTTTCTTGTTCCTACATAAAAACCCCTAAACAAAGCTCCATAATTTGCACTTGATTTGGTTAGATCTGGTGTATCAAATGAGAGAGGGTAGAGAAAAGGAAAATCCGGAGTAATAAGGGGAGGTTACATGATTGATTGTTATTTCTATATTTAAAACTAGTTAAATGACACATTTACCCCCAATCAATTAAGTCAACCTATTTTAAACTCACATATATTACGAAAATGCCATCAAGATAATCTCAACCATTAAACAAACCCATCTAATGGCCATGATCACTTCCTACACTTTGTAGGAAAAGTAGGCTTTGTAACCAACTCCTATATATATATATGGGTGGGGTTCCTCTACAAAGTGTGTTTTTCCTACAAAGTGTAGGAAGCGATCTCATTGTGACATGTGGCATATAGTGTTTTTTTTACTAAAGGGCATAAATGGAATTGAATAATTATCTTATTTATGGAAAATGAGATTTTTAAGGAAACAAGATATCTAATATCAATTCAAAATCGACAATTACTTTAAATTACGAAGATTGGTTCATGAACAATTTCTTCACGTTGTGTTTTATTGTTGATCATTTATGAATAATTTTCTTCACGTTATGTTTTATTAGTCACAGTTTATTCACAATGTGTTATAATAGATAAAACAATGTTTTATGAAGGACATGTCTTTGTAATTCATGAAGTTGTGTTTTACCAGTTGTTGGTTTTATCACGATGTGTTATACCAGTTTATGATTTACAAATGACATGTTTTTTTTCTTGAAATTGTGTTTTATAAGTAATGGGTTCTTCACTATGCGTTATAGTGTATATAACACACCAGATGTAAAACACATCAAAACTGGTCATCTTTGAACACATTCATAGTACATCTACTATCAAACATATTTGTATTCATTTCAAACAAGCAATTTAGATCCATTATATTAAAACACATACTTAGTTTGCCCTTACAACTATAAAACACACTACTTTGAACATAATGTCCTGAAGAAAAAGTATAATAATAACAACCACACTAATCAATGTCTTCCTCTTCAGCATAACCCAGTGTCTTCGTCTTTAATGCAACCCACTGAATACTTCAAACGCATGATTTAACCAAAAGCAAGCTACAACACATTAAACTCTAGATCCATAAGATGAACAAAAACATCACTTTGGTAATAAAATACAACTCATAAGACACGCCATACATCCGAAATCAACTATATTTGCTAAAAAAACAACAATTACGTAAACCCTATAGTTGAAATACGGCAAAAAAAACATACCTTACTCTTCGATTTTTCATTTTGATCCTCCTGTTTGGCTCTCAGTCATGTTTTTGTGGTTGTACTGTTTCTACTTTCTTGTTCCTACATAAAAACCCCTAAACAAAGCTCCATAATTTGCACTTGATTTGGTTAGATCTGGTGTATCAAATGAGAGAGGGTAGAGAAAAGGAAAATCCGGAGTAATAAGGGGAGGTTACATGATTGATTGTTATTTCTATATTTAAAACTAGTTAAATGACACATTTACCCCCAATCAATTAAGTCAACCTATTTTAAACTCACATATATTACGAAAATGCCATCAAGATAATCTCAACCATTAAACAAACCCATCTAATGGCCATGATCACTTCCTACACTTTGTAGGAAAAGTAGGCTTTGTAACCAACTCCTATATATATATGGGTCGGGTTCCTCTACAAAGTGTGTTTTTCCTACAAAGTGTAGGAAGCGATCTCATTGTGACATGTGGCATATAGTGTTTTTTTTACTAAAGGGCATAAATGGAATTGAATAATTATCTTATTTATGGAAAATGAGATTTTTAAGGAAACAAGATATCTAATATCAATTCAAAATCGACAATTGCTTTAAATTACGAAGATTGGTTCATGAACAATTTCTTCACGTTGTGTTTTATTGTTGATCATTTATGAATAATTTTCTTCACGTTATGTTTTATTAGTCACAGTTTATTCACAATGTGTTATAATAGATAAAACAATGTTTTATGAAGGACATGTCTTTGTAATTCATGAAGTTGTGTTTTACCAGTTGTTGGTTTTATCACGATGTGTTATACCAGTTTATGATTCACAAATGACATGTTTTTTTTCTTGAAATTGTGTTTTATAAGTAATGGGTTCTTCACTATGCGTTATAGTGTATATAACACACCAGATGTAAAACACATCAAAACTGGTCATCTTTGAACACATTCATAGTACATCTACTATCAAACATATTTGTATTCATTTCAAACAAGCAATTTAGATCCATTATATTAAAACACATACTTAGTTTGCCCTTACAACTATAAAACACACTACTTTGAACATAATGTCCTGAAGAAAAAGTATAATAATAACAACCACACTAATCAATGTCTTCCTCTTCAGCATAACCCAGTGTCTTCGTCTTTAATGCAACCCACTGAATACTTCAAACGCATGATTTAACCAAAAGCAAGCTACAACACATTAAACTCTAGATCCATAAGATGAACAAAAACATCACTTTGGTAATAAAATACAACTCATAAGACACGCCATACATCTGAAATCAACTATATTTGCTAAAAAACAACAATTACGTAAACCCTATAGTTGAAATACGGCAAAAAAACATACCTTACTCTTCGATTTTTCATTTTGATCCTCCTGTTTGGCTCTCAGTCATGTTTTTGTGGTTGTATTGTTTCTACTTTCTTGTTCCTACATAAAAACCCCTAAACAAAGCTCCATAATTTGCACTTGATTTGGTTAGATCTGGTGTATCAAATGAGAGAGGGTAGAGAAAAGGAAAATCCGGAGTAATAAGGGGAGGTTACATGATTGATTGTTATTTCTATATTTAAAACTAGTTAAATGACACATTTACCCCCAATCAATTAAGTCAACCTATTTTAAACTCACATATATTACGAAAATGCCATCAAGATAATCTCAACCATTAAACAAACCCATCTAATGGCCATGATCACTTCCTACACTTTGTAGGAAAAGTAGGCTTTGTAACCAACTCCTATATATATATGGGTGGGGTTCCTCTACAAAGTGTGTTTTTCCTACAAAGTGTAGGAAGCGATCTCATTGTGACATGTGGCATATAGTGTTTTTTTTACTAAAGGGCATAAATGGAATTGAATAATTATCTTATTTATGGAAAATGAGATTTTTAAGGAAACAAGATATATAATATCAATTCAAAATCGACAATTACTTTAAATTACGAAGATTGGTTCATGAACAATTTCTTCACGTTGTGTTTTATTGTTGATCATTTATGAATAATTTTCTTCACGTTATGTTTTATTAGTCACAGTTTATTCACAATGTGTTATAATAGATAAAATAATGTTTTATGAAGGACATGTCTTTGTAATTCATGAAGTTGTGTTTTACCAGTTGTTGGTTTTATCACGATGTGTTATACCAGTTTATGATTCACAAATGACATGTTTTTTTTCTTGAAATTGTGTTTTATAAGTAATGGGTTCTTCACTATGCGTTATAGTGTATATAACACACCAGATGTAAAACACATCAAAACTGGTCATCTTTGAACACATTCATAGTACATCTACTATCAAACATATTTGTATTCATTTCAAACAAGCAATTTAGATCCATTATATTAAAACACATACTTAGTTTGCCCTTACAACTATAAAACACACTACTTTGAACATAATGTCCTGAAGAAAAAGTATAATAATAACAACCACACTAATCAATGTCTTCCTCTTCAGCATAACCCAGTGTCTTCGTCTTTAATGCAACCCACTGAATACTTCAAACGCATGATTTAACCAAAAGCAAGCTACAACACATTAAACTCTAGATCCATAAGATGAACAAAAACATCACTTTGATAATAAAATACAACTCATAAGACACGCCATACATCCGAAATCAACTATATTTGCTAAAAAAACAACAATTACGTAAACCCTATAGTTGAAATACGGCAAAAAAAACATACCTTACTCTTCGATTTTTCATTTTGATCCTCCTGTTTGGCTCTCAGTCATGTTTTTGTGGTTGTATTGTTTCTACTTTCTTGTTCCTACATAAAAACCCCTAAACAAAGCTCCATAATTTGCACTTGATTTGGTTAGATCTGGTGTATCAAATGAGAGAGGGTAGAGAAAAGGAAAATCCGGAGTAATAAGGGGAGGTTACATGATTGATTGTTATTTCTATATTTAAAACTAGTTAAATGACACATTTACCCCCAATCAATTAAGTCAACCTATTTTAAACTCACATATATTACGAAAATGCCATCAAGATAATCTCAACCATTAAACAAACCCATCTAATGGCCATGATCACTTCCTACACTTTGTAGGAAAAGTAGGCTTTGTAACCAACTCCTATATATATATGGGTGGGGTTCCTCTACAAAGTGTGTTTTTCCTACAAAGTGTAGGAAGCGATCTCATTGTGACATGTGGCATATAGTGTTTTTTTTACTAAAGGGCATAAATGGAATTGAATAATTATCTTATTTATGGAAAATGAGATTTTTAAGGAAACAAGATATCTAATATCAATTCAAAATCGACAATTACTTTAAATTACGAAGATTGGTTCATGAACAATTTCTTCACGTTGTGTTTTATTGTTGATCATTTATGAATAATTTTCTTCACGTTATGTTTTATTAGTCACAGTTTATTCACAATGTGTTATAATAGATAAAACAATGTTTTATGAAGGACATGTCTTTGTAATTCATGAAGTTGTGTTTTACCAGTTATTGGTTTTATCACGATGTGTTATACCAGTTTATGATTCACAAATGACATGTTTTTTTTCTTGAAATTGTGTTTTATAAGTAATGGGTTCTTCACTATGCGTTATAGTGTATATAACACACCAGATGTAAAACACATCAAAACTGGTCATCTTTGAACACATTCATAGTACATCTACTATCAAACATATTTGTATTCATTTCAAACAAGCAATTTAGATCCATTATATTAAAACACATACTTAGTTTGCCCTTACAACTATAAAACACACTACTTTGAACATAATGTCCTGAAGAAAAAGTATAATAATAACAACCACACTAATCAATGTCTTCCTCTTCAGCATAACCCAGTGTCTTCGTCTTTAATGCAACCCACTGAATACTTCAAACGCATGATTTAACCAAAAGCAAGCTACAACACATTAAACTCTAGATCCATAAGATGAACAAAAACATCACTTTGGTAATAAAATACAACTCATAAGACACGCCATACATCCGAAATCAACTATATTTGCTAAAAAAACAACAATTACGTAAACCCTATAGTTGAAATACGGCAAAAAAAACATACCTTACTCTTCGATTTTTCATTTTGATCCTCCTGTTTGGCTCTCAGTCATGTTTTTGTGGTTGTATTGTTTCTACTTTCTTGTTCCTACATAAAAACCCCTAAACAAAGCTCCATAATTTGCACTTGATTTGGTTAGATCTGGTGTATCAAATGAGAGAGGGTAGAGAAAAGGAAAATCCGGAGTAATAAGGGGAGGTTACATGATTGATTGTTATTTCTATATTTAAAACTAGTTAAATGACACATTTACCCCCAATCAATTAAGTCAACCTATTTTAAACTCACATATATTACGAAAATGCCATCAAGATAATCTCAACCATTAAACAAACCCATCTAATGGCCATGATCACTTCCTACACTTTGTAGGAAAAGTAGGCTTTGTAACCAACTCCTATATATATATGGGTGGGGTTCCTCTACAAAGTGTGTTTTTCCTACAAAGTGTAGGAAGCGATCTCATTGTGACATGTGGCATATAGTGTTTTTTTTTACTAAAGGGCATAAATGGAATTGAATAATTATCTTATTTATGGAAAATGAGATTTTTAAGGAAACAAGATATCTAATATCAATTCAAAATCGACAATTACTTTAAATTACGAAGATTGGTTCATGAACAATTTCTTCACGTTGTGTTTTATTGTTGATCATTTATGAATAATTTTCTTCACGTTATGTTTTATTAGTCACAGTTTATTCACAATGTGTTATAATAGATAAAACAATGTTTTATGAAGGACATGTCTTTGTAATTCATGAAGTTGTGTTTTACCAGTTGTTGGTTTTATCACGATGTGTTATACCAGTTTATGATTCACAAATGACATGTTTTTTTTCTTGAAATTGTGTTTTATAAGTAATGGGTTCTTCACTATGCGTTATAGTGTATATAACACACCAGATGTAAAACACATCAAAATTGGTCATCTTTGAACACATTCATAGTACATCTACTATCAAACATATTTGTATTCATTTCAAACAAGCAATTTAGATCCATTATATTAAAACACATACTTAGTTTGCCCTTACAACTATAAAACACACTACTTTGAACATAATGTCCTGAAGAAAAAGTATAATAATAACAACCACACTAATCAATGTCTTCCTCTTCAGCATAACCCAGTGTCTTCGTCTTTAATGCAACCCACTGAATACTTCAAACGCATGATTTAACCAAAAGCAAGCTACAACACATTAAACTCTAGATCCATAAGATGAACAAAAACATCACTTTGGTAATAAAATACAACTCATAAGACACGCCATACATCCGAAATCAACTATATTTGCTAAAAAAACAACAATTACGTAAACCCTATAGTTGAAATACGGCAAAAAAAACATACCTTACTCTTCGATTTTTCATTTTGATCCTCCTGTTTGGCTCTCAGTCATGTTTTTGTGGTTGTGTTGTTTCTACTTTCTTGTTCCTACATAAAAACCCCTAAACAAAGCTCCATAATTTGCACTTGATTTGGTTAGATCTGGTGTATCAAATGAGAGAGGGTAGAGAAAAGGAAAATCCGGAGTACTAAGTGGAGGTTACATGATTGATTGTTATTTCTATATTTAAAACTAGTTAAATGACACATTTACCCCCAATCAATTAAGTCAACCTATTTTAAACTCACATATATTACGAAAATGCCATCAAGATAATCTCAACCATTAAACAAACCCATCTAATGGCCATGATCACTTCCTACACTTTGTAGGAAAAGTAGGCTTTGTAGCCAACTCCTATATATATATATAATCATGTTTTTATTCTCTATTATTTAGAAAATTATAAAAATAATAATTTTTATTTTAGAAAAAAAGAGAAAAGATGAGTTTGATGGTGTGTACAATCGGTATATATAAAAAGAAAATAAATAATTAAATTTTAAAAGTAAAAGATGTTATAAAATGAAAAGCTCTTTTCTTACCCGACTTAAATCAGTAATTTAGTAGTTATTTATTTATTTATTTATACCTGGCACGTTAAATTTTCTCTAAACGTTCTAGTTACTGTTTCATTTTCAAGCTAGAATTAAAATAGATACCCACATAAAAATAATTGACATTAATGTGTATTTAATACACTTATCCTTTGTGTATTTTATTTAAAGATCAAATTATAGTGTTAATATTATAATATCTTTAAACAAATTACTGTTATTATTATTTGAAATATACATACATATTCTAATGCATGTATATTACTTAATTTCCTAATATATTTAAAATCACGTACGTCAAACTTTGTATTATCTACTATAATACTCCTTTGAATAAATAATATATTATATAATAAATTAAGAGTTAAGTTTTAATATTTTAAATCGATATAGTTCAACCCATTAGTTAAAAATGAAATTGTTCCCCTAAATCCAGAAAGTTTATATTTTGATTAATTTATTTCTTTAAAACTTTTATTTATCCATCCTTTAATTCCAAAATATTATATTCAATAAATTTAACAGAAATTTATTTCAATATACTACTTTTATAAAAGGATAAAATAAAGTTATGGAAATAAGCTTGAGGATTGGTACCATCGAATATATATTTGTATTTTTATAAATTAAAGATATTACAAAATAATCTAGTATTATATATGTATATATATATATATATGTGTGTGTGTGTGTATTACGTAAGAGGTTTAAAATCTTATGGTTCTAAATAATAAATATACACATATATGCATATACATAATAAAATTTCTTGATATACCCAATATAGTAATCAAATATCTTCTGAAGAAAAAAATAATAAAAAAATTAAAATAAAATCGTTATAAAGATGAGTCATGAAATGTGTTATGTTTTGAAAATGCCACATAAAACATTCCTTGCAACGGAATCCAATATAAACATGAATAGAGTTAGCCGTAAGAATACTCATTATATCGAACCTAACCATAGAGTCAATGGAGACAATAATATTTTTGTCAAAACTCCATTTTTAAAACAAAAGAAAGCCACAACCATAACAATTTCTATGCTTAAACAAAAGAGTTAGAATATTGATATTTACTGGTAACACCCAAGATAATATTTAGACTTGAACCTAAGAACAATGCCTTAGTATAAGCTTCGAGCTAAGCTAAATTACTTGTGTAGATAAAGTGTGATGGATGTTGGTATGTCGTGAGGATGATGACTAGAACAGTGTAAGTATGATAAATAAGCAATAACACCTGGCCACTGTTATTTCTTGTTTACCAGTACTACTCGGTTCTAGAATATGATCCATCATGAGAATACTAATTCCCTTATTTTTTATGCAAGCCATAATAAATGATGTACTTCTAAAATCATGATTTAAGAAAATTCTATTTATGGGAAATACAATGATAATTACCTATCCGGCAAGACTGGGTATGGTGTAGTAGACTCTCCAGCTTGTCCGGGTAAGATGGGGGTACCTCTCCGGCGAGACCGGATAAGATGGGGTATATGTTATGTTAATGAAATTCCCTAAATAGTACCATGACCTAATTTCTGACCTGTTTTTGGAAATATGAATCTGTTAAATACATTGATCTTATGAATGGTGTGTATATTACAGTATGTGAAATATATAATTATATAAAAATGTATATCTATGTGGAAATCCAAAGACCATAATGATTCACGAACATGTGTGTCAATGATAATTTTAGATTCATTTATTAGAAATCACTTGTATATATCTATAATTCCAATATCAAACATTATTTCGTTTGATCATCCGTCTCGAAATTCGTGCGACAAGATGAACGACAGGAACTCTTTAAGTTGGGATGCCATCAAAAGTATAAGAATTTCCTTTGCAATTATTAACGGATTAGGAAACCTATAACTAAAAGCTGTGTTAAAATACAAAAGATATTTCAGTCAAGAATAAGAATCTTATAGAGAATAGTTCTGGTCAAAGTAAAGTGAAATTCAAAATAAAGACCAGAATATACCTAGAAACTAAACTAACTAAATATTCATCCATATTTCAAGGAATCTCGAGGACGAGATTTAAAAGAAGGTGGGGAGAATGTATCATTCCCAAAATTTTTATTTATATAAAATATATAAAAACTTATGTTATTAAAAGGGTGCATCATGGGTAAGTTGACCAATGGAACTTGGTTCAAAATGTAGATAAAATTATAGTTGAACCTACTCTGTTTTT